>JAOTNS010001975.1:0-114212 GCA_028476615.1 Culter alburnus | reverse complement strand
CAGCACTGATGGATTTGTGTTGTATTTTGTGGGCTCTCGGATTTGGGTTGGACCTGAGTGTTGAGCTTGAGTATCATAAAAAATAGGGTCGGTTTCTTGATTTTGGCTTCAGACACGAATAAATTGTGAAAGAAGGTGAAAGGTGGATAGGAAACATGGTTGTGTTCCTTGTACTTAGACCCTTTTGAAATCCACTTTTCTTGTAGACTAAATGGGAGCTTTTCTAATATAGGGTTCACTCCATGTGACGTATCAAGATATGCTAGACCAGGGAGGTATCCTCCTTCTTTTGCATATTCGAGGTTCAAGCAAAAGGTCTCCAAGCTCTCTTAATCTCACATTGTCTCTGTTTGAGATCTGGGGAATTCCTCTATCCTTTTCCGAAGTGGATATGCTCAACTGCCTCTGGGGTTCCATAGGTTCTTCTAGTCTTTTGCCAAGACCATGTTTAGCCCTGCAAGCGAGTTGTGGCTAGTGTATGGCTCGTATTCTTTTTGCTTGTTCCTTAGACGCTGGCCCGAGCCATTTAATCAAGAGGTCTAACTCTTCTCTTGGAGTTAAGGTGAAAGGAACTTTTCCATGCCCAAAAGCTTTCCGGGTGGTCATCGAACTCCGTTAAACCAGATGTAACCACTTCACTTCGCATATAGGTAATTTTGCAACATCTGGCGTAGCTGCTGTATTGCTCACAGAGTGACAGGGTACCACCCGCTGGCTGTGCGGCTGTTCAGGCTGTTGCATCTACATGTGGATCTAAATATCTCTCTTTTTCTGTGTCTGCACAGAAGGAACGTTTCCAGAAATATGTTGAGTTGTGCCCACTGCTAGTTGAGGTTCATATTTTTAGGCGCTATTTGTTGATGAGAATCTTCATTGTCGATTCTGAGGTTACTCATTTCTTGTTTGACTGATTCCACGGCAGGTTGTGAAGATGTGTGCATAGATATGGGTTCTGATGCACTACAGCTGTGTTGCCAAACATACTCATGTTCCGTGTGCAGCGTTGGGAGGCGAGAGTGGTTTAAGTCAATGGTCATGGCGGAGAGTATAGCTCTGCGTTTTCGCAGCAAGCCACAAACACTGTTCTTTGCGGTGGCTGTAGCGCCTACTTTTCTTCTTTAGAATGGCATTTTGCCTTAATGTTGCTTCTTCGACCATATCGCTGTTCTGTCTGAGCGAAGAAAACCTGCATGCGGCAGCTTCGGCTCGGCTCGAGCTATGAGGGCAGCAGAGCTTGTTGTTGATGATTTCTACTGGCTTGGGCGATGGATTCTAGTCACCAAGGACTGATGCCTCTTCTCTGTGTTACTCGTTCATCACCTGGTTGCTTGGATGCCAATGGGTTGCAACGCTGAATCAGTTTAGAGATTTGAAATGCGTCATGATGAACTTGTGCATTCAGTGGTATTCTATATCTGCCCTGCATGTACGGAAGTCTGCTTTGTACAGTAGAAGATAGTTAACAGAAATGAAGAAGAGGAAACTCCAGACGTCTGGTTGGGAGTGATTGTTTTATCGTTGTTCTCTTTCTTCTCAGTTTTATTTCTTAATCTTTTCTACCATTTAAGTCTGTATAAGACTGGAAAAGAAACATAAAGAACACAATAAACATTAACAAAAGTCAATGTCTTTTTGTGGTCTATTTCACAAATCCAAATGTAAAGTACTAGTATCCAGTAAAAATAAAAACAAATATTCTCGATATCACACTTTTACTAATGAAACTCAGAGTTCTTAATGTATGAAGTCAAACAAACATCCTCAGTTTCACCAAACTACTGCTCACACTGTTACGTGCATAATCTATGCAAATCAGCAGATGAAAATAAACCAACTAAGTTAAATAATCTGAGGCGAAGTGTCGATGCTCGTTACTGAACAGATAAATCAGAGCGTCAGAAAAACAAAGGCTTAGATCTAGAGCATACGCGAGAAAACAAAAACAGTCACGAGCGTAGTAAAATACATTACAGAAAGTAAACATATACATCATACAAGAACTACAATTCTGACGTATAATTACTTACAGACACATATTTGACCAAGCTGTGTAATGAAGCGGACTCGTGAATGATTTCTGCGTTGTTGCTCTAACAGGTCCGTCACTGAAACGAGTCCGACTAAATCCGTCACTAAACTCTAGAGGGCAGCACAGCGCTCATGTACCCAGCCGAGAGCAGCCTTACCTCGGCTAGTCCTTCCCCAGCTAACCAAAATACGTGACTGTTACGTAACTGCAACGTAATTTGGTGACCAAACTTTCGTCGTGGCGACGTAACTAGTTACGTTGTGGCAACCGGAAAGTGAACTGCCCGGATACGTTGCCACAACGTAACTTTGTGACGTTGCCAGTATTAAACTGCGACGTCGTGGCAACGTGTGTTGAGCAATATTGTGTGCTGGTAATCATTTGTATTTTGGATATTTATTTGTTTTTCTATGGGGCGGACATGCAGTAGTTTAACCTAATTTATGTCCTCATTTGCCCAAACTAATTTAAAGGCTATTCCAACAGCTGTGAATGATGAATGCAGACCTCAAAATGAATTAAATTCATTTATTGTGAAAAACACACAGAACATGATCAAAACTCTAAATAAAAATAATAAAATCACTCAAATAATAAAACATATAGCCTACAGCGAAACATAAAATAAAAGCATTCAAGACGTTTTGCACTCAGTATTATAAAAAACATATGCTATGCTAGCGTAAAATTTTGCTAAATTTCAGAACGATCAAGGAAAGATACCATATATCACAGCGGTAAAAATATTAACAAAGTACTTAGTAGACTGTGGTAATGTTATTAACCACTCTGACGCAGTTGTTGAACTTATTGCTATAAAACTGACGAGAAACGTTGACGCGTCCTCTCCAGCAGCTTGAAGGTTTTCCCGGTTGCCATGGCAACTCTAACGCCACCAGCACTAACGAAACATAACAATAAAAAAAGGTTTTGTGTCTTTCCAAAGTTAACTTTATACATTTTATAAAAGCCATTATTCGTGTCACCATCGGAAAAATAAATATTCTCTCAGAAAAATTAACTTCACTCCTTGTCAACATACTATGGGCACGCGCGCCTCCATTTTGGAGGCGCGCGCGTATGTCACGTCACTATATAAAAAGCAGTCATCCAGATCTGACTTAAGGGACATTTCAGTCTTGTGTCTGACGTTAATTACCATTTTAAATGGCAAATTCTGTTAATAATAACATATACAAGAAGGTGTAAATGATTGGTGGTAATGAAAATTACCAGCACATGACGTTGCTGGTTACGTTGCCAGTAAGTCGGGAATGACCCATTATATACCAAAGAGTACGTATCTGCAACGTCCTGGTTTCTTATAACGTTAGGAGAGCGTACTGACGACGTTGTGATATGGTAATTGATGGTAATATTACGGGTATACAACGTTGTAGTTACGTTACTGGTCAGTATGGAATGACCATTCTATACGAATAGAGTACGTATCTGGAACGGCCTTGGTAATCTTATAACGTTAGGAGATCGTACTGACGAACGTTGTGAGATGGTTCTGAAGGTAATGAACATTACTGGCATGCGACGTCGTAGTTACGTTGTCAGTTAGTAAGTCATTAAATTACCAAAAAGTACGAATACATTACGTAACTGTTACGTCGTGTGTTAGCTGGGTCTGACGTTTGCCGCTGGCTCCGTTTTGGCTGAGGGCAACGTGACGTTTCATAACTTTATATATGGCTATTTAACTTTTGTATCCTACTAAAGCGCTGATTTTGTACGCTTGACTGAATTGTTTGTTTTATTTCTTATTGTATATATTCTTACCTTATGGCTATTATTGATCATTAAAACTGACATAAAACAAATAGAGACATGATTTTGTTTTATGTTATAGCCTATTTCATTTTATTACAGTTAAGTTAATCAGAGTATGCACAAATAGTATTACATTTAATATTTTTTAAGTATATACGAAAAGAGGCAGGGTTGTTTAATATTTCGTTTTGTTATAAATATATGCACATTGCAAATCAATCACTCGTTGCCTGAGGATATTAATATGTTTTTGTTTGTTTTTGAAATAAAACGAAAAGAGGCAGAGTGGTGTTTTATAACAAATTTCGTTTTATTGTTGGCTAAAATATACATACAGAGATAACAGGAGAAGCCAGAGCGAGCTGAGTGACGTTATCAAGAACGCTGCTGTTCCATTTGCAGAATCACCGGACTTGTGTTCTCCCGTCCACGGGAGTTCGTTCTCCGGAGTCGAACTTGCCAAGTCCTAACTACCAAGGACGCGAGTCCGAAGTTTGCGAACTTGGTTTTGAGAAACGGCCTGAGACTCAGACTCAGACTCAGATAAATAGCTGCTAACAAACACACAGATAGCGTCACACATAAGAGCAGCGAGCTCGTAACACCAACATCAAACATCAACATCCCGGACACAAACAAGAACAAAGAACAGGGAGGAGAAGTAGGCAGCGCAATCAGCGCGAAGACACAGAACAGGTGCGTGCGCGGGAGCGCGGACGCCAGCGGTAACCGGGAACAGCTGAGACAAATGAAAGATGAGCAAAAGGGAAAAGGCACCCAAAAACAAGAGTAATCAAACCTGGATCATGACATATAATGCTAGAAATACTAATGTAATAAATAAATTAACTTATAACTAAACTCGGCCTCATGTGGCATTAATTTAAATCGTTGAGCCTGAACAGACCACGCAGAAGTCTTCTGTCTGATTGTAAGTGTAACCCCTTTTTTAATACTATTGATATCAGCTGGCACACAGGAACCTGGTTTCCCAGCTTTTAGATGGAGAAATACACTGAATTTTCAAGTATGGTTACTATTAGTACAGTTAAACTCAAAAGCAGTATGAATAATTAAAGCAGTGCCTCCTTTATTAACACTAATACTATAAGAAAAAAAAGTCTCAGGAAATATGTATCTGACAACAATTATTTATGTACAGAAATAAAATAAAGAATATGAAAACTCAGATAACTCAAATATAAATGAAACCCTTGTTTCTGTAATTATATATGAAATACAAAATAAAGATTTTTTTCACCCAAATGAAATTACTGTCTGTTTTTTTTTTTTAGTAACACTAATCAAATAACCATTTAACTTGCTGTGAGCACAACACTCATTTTGACTGGTTCACTATTTACTAGCCATTATTCTTTTTAACTTAAAGGTGTTATAGAGGATGTTTTGTTTTATACATTTTTGCAATATTACTTGAAACTGTCTTTACTAACTGATAAAAGACTATTTATTAGGTGCACTGAAAGGAATAATATTAATATACATCATCTGTGCACAAGGTAGGGCCTTAAAAACATCAGCGATGATCGCGTAAACGATTGGCCCTCTGGCTTGTCAATCACTGCCATGACGTTCCTTGTGAGAGACGAGCGCGGCTGCGTGCTCCAGTAACTTTCCAGGAGACAGGAAAGTTTGTCAGGAGACAGGAGTAACAACTGCAGATTATGAGTTACCTGTGGTGAGTCCGACATAATGAATCCACTAACACGACACAGCGAATGCCGGTGGTAAACACTCGTGTTTCAATACTCGTGCACGAGTTTTGGGAGGTGTTCCCTTGAAATGAGCTGTGAAGGAGGGGGGTTGTTCTTACGCATGCGCTCATTTCAAAAACTCACTAACAGTCTTTGGTTTCTCAGTCAACGAAAAGATCCTCTGTATCACCTTTAACTAAAGCAAAAGAAACTACGGGCATGCACCGTCACTATTCTGTTGTAAATTAAGTCATGAAATGACCAAACGTGATTAAAGCTGCCTCAAAACTGTGCATGCATTTATTTGTTGACATGGTTTTAAAGCTATTGTTATCCAATTTGTTGGCCTTAAAACATCTTAAAGTGCACATTTGTACACCAATGTAAATTTTCTCGGGGGAGCATGCCCCCGAACACCCCTACCAAACTTTATGACTTCGGTAATTATGAAAACCTGTGTACGGCCCTGCTTCTTTTCTATCTAATGAAACATAAACATGTATTTCTCCATTTGTGCGTACTTTTGGACTAAAAGTTTCTATGTGTATGCACTGTGTGAAAATAAATGGGAGCAAAAACACGATTTAATGTAGAGGTTTGTGTCTCGTTATTCTATTAAAAAAATCTATAACTATATATATAATTGCATCTACTCCAGTAAAAAAATTTGGGGGGAGGACCCACCCACATTTTTTTTGCTTCCGACGCCCACGGTTTTTCTATATAGAAGGGAAGTATGCAATTTCGGATGCAGCCTGTGTCTCCACTGGACTCCAGCGACGCGACACAAAACAAAACAGAACCCATTATAACCAGTAATTACTGTCTACACTGCCTGCAAATGCGTTTGTTGCCATATGTACTGAGTAAGAGTTCATCACACAATGAAAAGCTTACTTTACAGCCCTTACCTTGACATCATAAAGAAAAGAAAAGAGATACATAAATGAAAAGGACAACATTAATTTTACTTTCCTGTAAACTCCGCCATGACAGAATTTTTTTTGTTGGTAGTTTTAACTCCTTTTTCTTAATCCAGTCATTAGTTCTTCTTTTGACATTATAATAATCGTCTGCAGGCTGGTGCACTATCAAGATGAAATAGAGAAAAATATATCAAATATATCATTATAGAGTGGTGCAGGGATGAAGTTTTTTGTAGGCCAAGACCTGGGGCCCGTTTCAGAAAGGAGGTTAAGTGAAAACTCTGAGTATGTTAACCCTGAAATGAGGGAAACTCTGGGTTTTCTGTTTCAGAATGGGAGGTATTCAAACCCGAAAGCAGGGTAAGTCAAGCCTGTTTCTGAAAGAGAGGTAACTTCTACTCAGAGTCAGTTACCATGGTACTTACTCTGTGAACCTAACCTGGTCGGGAGCAGGTTTTCTTTGGTAAACCAGAGTTTCCTTCGGTCTCCTCCCTCTTTTTAAAGTGCAAGTGATGTTTAAATAGTTAACTCATTCATTCACACTGCAAAAATGAGTATTTTTCATCCTATTTCAAGTACAAATATCTAAAATTCTTAAATCAAGATGGATTTTCTATATAGAAAATGATATAAGATATTTAGTCTTGTTTCCTGGGGGATCTAAATTAAGTGCATTTTACTTAAGTAAAATTATCAATATCTGCCAGTGTGGTAAAAAAATAATCTTAATGCAAACGGAAAGTGTCAGAGTGTCTACCCAGCTGAAAAAAAAGTGCAGTAAAATACACTTTATTTCTTTATTAAAAAAAATGTATTTAGTTACCACTTGTAGTACACTTGAACCCATCTTTCAAACACTTTTAAAATAGACTTATGATGTATTTCAAATATAAGATTGATATATAATGAATACAAAATGTATTTATAATTTATTGCCTACAACATTACGAATACATTTTGTATATATTTATCATATATTATTCTTATATTTTAAATAATTCATAAGTGTATTTCCTATGTGTGATGAGTACATTTAAAGGTGTATGAAAGATGGGTTCAAGTGTACTACAACTGGTAACTAATTTTTTTTTTATACAGAGATATTATGTTAAAA
This sequence comes from Culter alburnus, assembly GCA_028476615.1. Classification (NCBI taxonomy): domain Eukaryota; kingdom Metazoa; phylum Chordata; class Actinopteri; order Cypriniformes; family Xenocyprididae; genus Culter; species Culter alburnus. The sequence goes on along the minus strand of JAOTNS010001975.1, from coordinate 106,649 downwards.
GCACATTTTAGTTCAAATTCATGGTGTCTCAAAATAGCACAGTTGTGAACACTTAGATGTTCTAAAGATTATATTAAGAAGTACTAAAGTACAGCTTTTAGTATATTAAGTACAAAATAAGTGCACGGAAATAGAGCACTTTAAATACATTATGGAAGTGTACTGTGTACTAAAATAAAGTGTATTCTACTGCACTTTTTTCACCTGGGGGAAAATGTACTTATACTATACATTAGTAATATATTTGTAAGAAATCAATGTCATTTAAACTTAGGATTAATATATGAAAGTCTACTAAGATTGAACTAATTTTAAAGCATTGAAAGCACACTTTTACAAATACATAATAAAACTCCTCTGTATATTTTATTTCATTGCACTAAAAATCAATTTAAGTAGTAGTGGTATTTAGTATACTTTTCCAAGTGCAGTGAAATACTACTGAAGTACAATATACATTGAATTAGTGTATTTTATAGTGTATAACTTTGGACACTTTTATTTAGCACCAAAATAAAGAATGTACTACAAATGTACTTGCTTGTATTTAAGTATTTTTTTAATGCACTCAAGTATAGTATAGTATAGTGGGCTGCAGTAGTGTAGGCAATAGTGTGGGTGCGGAGAATTAACTTGTGATGTGATTGAATGGGTTCGAATCCGCCTTTTGCCAAGCTCGCTTCTCCCTTTTCCCATCACATATCACATCAGAAAGGCATTTATTTTTTAATAAAAATGAAGAACTTTTCTAAAAGTGGAAGTAAATTGCCTAACGAGTGTTTAATAATGATAAAATCATTTACACTCTTATTATTGCATCCTGCATTATTTTTTTTTTCTTCTTTTTTGCATGTGGGATACCATGAAAATAAATATTAGTTCAATAACTTACCATTCTACCAGTTTTCACCTTTGATATTATAACAGTGATGAATTAAACTTGCATTGCCTCAGAAGTGCGGATATCCTTTTGTCATGTGCTGTTGCCATGGTGAATCGTAATATCGGAGCTCCATTGATGATGGCTTTTCATAGTCGTGGTGCAAGCGCTTAACTCAGAGTCAACCTACTCAGAGTCGACTGAACTAACTCAATTCAGCTGTTCTGAAACAGAAAACCCAGAGTTTCCCATTTGAGGGTAAGTCAACTCAGAGTTTAAGTTTAAACTCAGAGTTGGTTGAACCTCCTTATTGAAACAGGCCCCTGGAAACAAGTTAGCATTTTATTAAACACACACATGATACCCTCTGGTGATTTTTTTAAAAATTTATTTATTATTTTTTTAAAGCTTTTAATGTAAAAGTCAGTTGATAATTACTGGCTAAATGAGACTACAGAGGTTATCGGGGACATAAAGTGTCATCAGCTGAATAGATAAACTCATCTATACTCACTATTGCTTTCACAGCTTCATGTTTACAATCACACTCTAGAAAACTATCATAACTTGAACTTTCAGGAAAATGTTTTAAACAAAGACTGAAAGATTTGTCAGAAGCTTAATAGTGCTGATGTTGAAGTCATGTGACCATGGTGTAGTTTGTTTATAACCTATGTTTGGCTTTTTACTTCTGACGATCGTATTTACGATTCAATATTCATAAAAATTTTATGTATTTGTGAAGATTATCATGATTAACAAAAGCTTATGATTCTTACATGTTTGGTTAATCACAGAGCTTATTTTCTGCAATAATCCAAAAGCCAATGGAAAAAATCCAGTTGAGTTTTTGTCAAGGGACTGAAGTGAAATCATCACACACCGCTTTAAAAACATCTATTAGGCTCGACACAGATGAATCAAGCAGTATCAGGTACACCAACAGTGACTACACTAATGCTGACTCTCACAAACCATTTATATTCTGAAATTTAAACTCAAATACATTCTGTTGTTAAGATTTACACATTTCAATTTTATGACAAATTTCCAACAAACTGGATGTTAATTTTTTAAAATGTGGTGTCATATTTCTTTTATATGTAACAGTGTTTGGCATGGAGCAGATGAAAATGATGGTGAAGAGAATCAAAGTTCAATGTATTTACAGTGTCCAAAAATCCAAAAACATGAAATATAAACTATAAACTAAATTCAAAACATGAAACAAACCATGAACCAAAAGCACGAATAGACTATGAACAGACCTAGTGTTTGGAAACATGGAACAACATATGAACTTCAATATACAATGAAAACAAATACATGGGCTGTGTTCAGCCCCGACAAAACGTTGCAAAACATTTTTTAAATGGAAACGGTGGTGCGTTGAACACCCCGTTCTGATTGCAACAGTTGCAAATATGGCAGCTGAGAAGGCCATTCTTTGTGTTCTTTTTGAAGAATTTTCGGAGCCTGATGAAGTCGGTATAAATACGTGTTTAATACTGCAAAATACACTCAATGTTACAGTCATTGCCTTTGCCGTCCAGAATAAAAGAGAACATCCCAATCGAGTGAAGGGATTTGTGGAAACTTCTAATTATTGTGATCCAACACTTGCCTTGCATCTCAGGATGAAAAGACAAACATTTCAGGTAAAGGATAATCCACTTCTTACGCCCGAGACTAAATGATTTATATGACATTATTTTTATTGTGAGTATTAGGCTTATCATTATTTCTGATCACTGTTGTTGTGCTATGATATTGTAATATTTACCCATTATATAATCAGAGGAGAATGGAAAAGTTTATGAAAGTGTAACTCCACAATACAACAGCAAAATATATAAATATGTATAGTACTTCTATGTGACATTCATACTCATTGTGCAGAATGTCTCTTTAATACCGCGTGGTTTATATGCATGTTGATGCTGATTGGGCTAACATTTCTGACACACCCACCAAACAAGAGAAAACGTATCTCAAACCTGTTGCACACCGTTTCCAGGAAACATGTCGTTCAACCCGGAAACCGTAGCAAAACGTTGCGTACCGGTTTGAGCTTGAACATGCCCATGATAGAGGGGAACACATGACAATCACAACCAATGAACATACAGAACTAATGAAAGAAGAACCAATCAGAACATGACATCTGTACTGAGGAGGCAAATTAAAGGATCACATGACAAAATACAGGAAACAAGGGAACCATGACATGACAAATTACAAAATAAAAGACAAGAAATCATGACCGTGAAATCAAACCAAAGACAGACGTGACATTATAACGGTTGTCTAGAATAAGTGTAGCGTTCGCACTCCAGTGACTTTATCACTGCATGTCTCCAGTGTCTGGTGGTGAGGTCACTACTGCCGTTCCCATTACTGGTTTACTAGTCATATTTATGAATGACATTCATGAACGTTATTACATGTTTTTAGACACTGAATCAGTTTACCTGCTGCTAAAACAAAATTTAAGGAAAAGGAATAAATAATGGAATCAGTACATAAAATGCTTAATATTAAAGATGAATGAGAAACAGTGAGTTTTTCTTTGCTATCGTGGTTATTTTATCTGCGGTAAAAGCGCAAGTGCCGCTCTGTCTGGGTTCACGAATCCATTCAGGTTCAGAGTCAGACAGCGAGTACCAATGTTTGTAAATGAAGACATATACATTATAGGGAAGTTGATGAACGCTAAATTAATGACATGGACTTAATATAATATATGGACCTCATGTTTGATTTTGGGCCCTTAATTGTAAAAATCTGATCTACATACATAAATCTCAATGATTTTACACTGGTTTAAAGTTAGTAATTATTAGAAGTAATTCTTTTACATTTCTACGTTTGTCATTTATAATGTACCTGAGGCCCAAACATAGACTTTATCCACTCTAGTGGACGTTATATATTAGCAAATTTCTTTGACACCGTTTTCAGAGATTCCAAATGTTTGGAAGTTTTACCATGACAATTGCCTCTCTTTGGTCTTTGAATATGACTGATATTGATGATCAAATTTAGCACTCTTATGGAAATATGATAAGGTTTTGTAATTATTTCAATCTGACTGATTTTCTAATTGTCATGAATCAGCATCTCAGGAAAATGTTATGGGGTTTCTAACCAAAATATTACTTTCTCTCACAAAACAGGGCATTGATTTCATACATGTACTCAGTAGAGGACGCCAGTAAAAAGCTGCTTAAAGCATGAAAATCAGGGATTATGGGAGATACAACAAGTGAATAGGGAAATAAATTATATATCAATATTCCTATGAAATATTGGATATTATTATGAAAAATGCTGCCAATTATTACTACCATTATTACACTTATTTTTCCTGTTGCTCCAAGAACACGTTAATATACAAATTAGATACAATGTATCAGTGCACTGTGTAGAATGGAAAAAATCCACATGTGGCCATTTTACACACATATTGTAAAAATAAAATAGTGTATCAAATCATTGAGAATAGTCTTTATAAAATATTTGGTTAAAAATCCTGAAACCTAAAAATTGATTGGTGAATGAAAAAAAAAAAAAATGTATGTCTATTAAGAAAAAAAACTACTGTGGACATTTCATAACATCATCTGTTTCTTATGCTTCAAGCAATGTAATGACAATAATAATAAAAACTAAATTCACAAAACTGATTTCCTCTCTGTCTCGGGAGGATATTTTTCATTCTAATCTGTTTTATCTTTTCTTTAATACATAAGATGAACTCACCATTTTCCCATGTTGTGGTTTTCTTGGGACGGAGAGAGGAGGAAGTTGTAAGCGGTAGATAGTGTTTCCTTCCTTATAAACACCCCAGTTACATAAAAGAGTTCAGCTGCAACATGAGAAACCAGGAGCTGAATATGTGTGGATCAGACACCCTCAGATTTCATCAAAAATATCTTAATTTGTGTTCTCAAGATGAACGAAGGTCTTACAGGTGTGGAACAACATGAGGAGGAGTAATTAATGACAGAAATTTCATTTTTGGGTGAACTAACCCTTTAAGTTCGTTGACAAGTTTATTAATTGAAACCAATGTCCCATGTTAACGTAGGCTTGGTTTGTGATCATGACACAAGCATGATAACGTCCTTAACCCTTTCGATCGTGAGTTTAAAATATTCTAACTGTCCCCCCAGAGTGAGTTTTTTTAAGGCGACCGTTATTTTAGAACGTTTGCCTTTAATGTTTCCATGGCGACGCGTCTTGCGTGTCACGAGCGCTGAACGCAGCAACAATAACACTGTATGACAGATGGATCGCTATTATTTAGTTTTTCCTTTTATATTTAAAATATTTGCAAAATTGCTTACCATGTCATCAACTATATGATATTCCGATTCTCAAATATGTGTAAGTGAGTGTGCTTTGTCGTTTTAAAACCTTTATAAATGATCTTTATCTTGATCTATAATGCGAGATGGGCGCCGCCATCTTAGTTTGCGCTGCAGTTCACAGAGTTCTGTCAGTCGGATTTACAGCAGGTGAATTCATCAATTTCTCCCGAAATATATGCAAGTAAGTGGCTGGTGAACTGGAAGAATAATAGAGTAAACTTTATAGTTACTTAGGCCCATTATGTGTGTCTGATATGAATAAATGTCGGCAAATTATATTTGTTATTGCTGCTTCCACTGATGTCGGACATCAGTGTGTATTTTATAAAACTCTTAATGTATTGTTTTAATGGTGATTATGCATATTTAAATGTCTGAAACCTTAAAAGAAACATTATGTGGCTGAAAACGCTGCATAGATGTGATATATGACAAGAGCTGCGCGCGTCCGTCTCGCAGCCAGAGCGCGAAAGCACAGTTTGAATCTGGCAGTTATGTGACGTCGCTGAACGTTCGAAATCCCATATGTGGTACCGTACGCCCAGGGGCACAGAAATAAAAATCCCATATGTGGGACCGTACCGCTCAAAGGGTTAAACGAACACTGCGAAATGAAAATGCTTTATTCATATCTATGTGCAACTGCTGAACCATATTTTTTAAATATACGATCCATTGAATATCATGTGACGAATCTGTCGCCATCTGCTGGAGATCCTGGTCAACACACTTGTGTTCACACACACGTCCACAGTTGACCCGTAACACCGTGAACCAAATTGCTCCATTTTTCAGTAAACAGAGCTGGTTGACAGTGAGATATTTCTTTAGATGACAGTCACATGACACATTTGCCTCGATCGCACTACTGTCTTCTTCCATTTTGATCTCTCACAGAATCAACATGTGTATTTTACAGTTGAACACAGTGCTCAGATCTATCAAGTTAATACCTGTTCAAATGACTTCAGTGAAGTCTGCACATTTTTACATATTTTAGTATGTAAAACAATATTTTTAAGTACATACAGTAAAGCATGTTCTTCACACACACACACACACACACACACTGATCTCACTGTCTATATGAGGATTCATTACACACATTTATTCTTCATGTTATTTCACTGACAGAAGTTCAGCTGTAGTATTAATGTAATGAAGAGAAAATAAGAGACTCTATAACATCTCACTGTTACTGATTCATCATGAGCTCAAAGCATTATGGGTAGAGTCTCACTACAGTCTATTCTGATTCATCAACACAGTTTCACTGATGATCTGAAACTAATCAGATGACCAACACCAAACCCAGGATAGAGCGGTTGAGTGAATGTGGTCTGGACTGTGTGGATGAGGCTCATTGTGTCTCCAGAGACGCTGTAGAAGGACAGAGTTCCTGCACTGTGATCCACATACACTCCTATTCTCCTGCTGATGGACTTTCCTGGGAGTTCAGTCTCTATGTCATTGTGTCTGAATGAGTAACTGGAGGAAGTGCAGATCAAACTCCAGGACTGATCATTCCATCCAAACAAACACTCTTTACCCGATCCCTTCCTGCTGATGCTCTCATATGACACTGATATACGCACATATTTACCACTCCACTCAATCTCCCAGTAACAGCGTCCACACACACTCTCTCTACACAACACCTGCCACCACTGATCAAATCTGTCTGGATGATCAGGATATGGCTGCTCTGTGCCAGTGTTAGTAATCACTCTGTTCCTCTCAGACAGATGGAGGCGTTTATTCACTGTGTTCAGATCCAGATTGAGCTGATGGGAATCTGATGGAGATAAAACACATCAGAATCAGGAATTATCAATCTGTCTGATCTTTTACACTGTAAAAATTATCTTTGTTTGTTAAATGTACTTAATTTGAACATTTCATTCTAATTTTGTGTAAAATCAACTTAAATATGTAAAACAGAAGTTTACGTAATCATTTGTGTTTAACGAACTGAAACTGGGTAGTTGATTTTTCATCTGGATCTATTACAGAAACTTTCTATGTTAAGTCTTAGGCATCAGATCATTCAGGATGTTTCAGGTTTGAAAACATGAGGTGCAAATTAGATCAACTGAATTGGCACAAAGATATACAAAATATAAACACATAAAATAAACATTTCTGACCTTGTGCAGATCAGGTAAGAAAAAGAAAAACTACATGCACTAATTTCACATTAAAACTTTAATTTAACTACTAATTTTATAACTCTGTGATCATGAAGCATTAGCTGCGTTTCATTTCGAAGGTTGCATACGTCATTGAGGCTGTATCGTTTCAGAAAAGTAAGTAGGACTCTCCGAATGTGACCTTCGAATGTGTCCTTCTTCCACAGGAATTCAGAGGATGCATGAGGTGTATCCTTCGCTGCTACAGATAGCCCACAATTCTTTGCGTCGCTGTTGCATCAGTGGGGTTATCTTAAAGTTAGGACAGTTTTTAAGATAAAATAACACACTTAACCTGCAGAATGACATTTCTTTTGTCCTATATGAGGTTCTGACTGAAATTGCTATAAACAGATCAGATATGATTCTAGAGTTAAGATCTTTCTGTAATATGCTGGAGAGTAAATGCTGAATTTAAGTGTTATTATATGTTTTTGAGAGACAGACCTGTTAATGTCTAATATTCAGTTATGAAGAGAGAGAGAGAAAGTGTGTGTGGTGTGTGTGTGTGTGTGTGTGTGTGTGTGTGTGTAGACGTACATTGTGTAGTCCTGCTGTAATCCTGATCTCTCCCCCGTGATCCACACTAGAAAACAAACACAGTGACACAGTTAGTCAGTAAACACACACACACACACACACACACACACAGGTTTGTTTGTCTATATTAGTCACTTCCATTGTCTTTATTTCAGGTTCATGACACACACACAGCAGTGCAGGGCTGTAAGCAATTAATCACCTTATATTTCAATTATGATTTCTAACTGCATCCAGGGCCGGCGCAAGCTCAACTGCTGCTCTAGGCAAAACCCCGTCGTGCCGCCCCCACTTCAGTTAAACTCGATCTTTGAGATGTGAAAGACTTGAGGTTTTGTTTATTGATTATTAATAAACTTGCACTAATATAAAAGCATGTACAAGCATGTTTTCAGATTTTTTTTTTTTCACTCTGCAATGTAAAAAATAATCAGCACGTTACTAACTACAAATGCAAACACTTATGTTAAATAGTAAGAACATCGTTCAGGAGAATTCCTGGTGGGCCGCTGATAAATTGGGCGGGCAGTAGCTTACTTCGACATAAAGACAGTTTACAGACAGTAATAAGTCATTTACAAATGCATTATAAATCATTAATAATACAGTTATAACTGTATGAATAAAAAGGGTGACTTTAATGCAATCCCTGCCAAATAGTGAGCCGTTTTTTAACTCACATGTTATAAATGCTTAATAAATGTATTTATTAACACTTATTTAACTCAAAACCAGATTCCTGGTTTATTTCATGATGCAGTGAACCTTAATGTAAAGTGGAAACCTGTTAACCATTTATTCATGAGTTATAAACATTAATAACCTGTGAAAGTGAACCTTATGTAGTGTGAACACACGTGAATCATGTATTTATTAAAGCAGACACAGAAGATCATTTTTCCTGGTAACATTTATTGTTGAAATATTAATAAGCAATTCATAATTATTCTTGATATCATGATAAAGGATACTGTAACTTTAGTGTTTGATCATCCACACAGTACTTGCACGTGACAGAAGAGGGAGCACCGGAGCAGTTATTTTTAATTAAAAAAAAATATTTTTTTTTATTATTAAACTAACACAGCGATTACACATATAATATACAAACTAAAACAGCGATTATAATATAAACACTTGAAAAACATAGTCTGCAATGTCAGTTTAGTTAGCTTGCCCATCAAATCAGTAACATTAAACACAAGTTTTCACTTCAAAGCATGTCGGAACAGTGCTTGACTTCTTCTCATGATAGTGGCAGGGCTTTATTGGATGCTCACTAGCGCCAACTACTGTCACACGCCAGAACACGCATGCTTAGTGATGTAACCCTGAAAGAGTGATGTGACCTGACAGAGTATATAAAGTATAGCCTAATATATTATTGTCACGTCTAGTTTTCTATAACTATAGTTATCTTCATAATAAAAAAAATGCTGCATCTGAATCCTACTCCCTCACTGCTCTTTACACCAAATGTGACAATATAATGTATAATAAGCAATGTATTCTTCTTTTTATAATTATTATTATATTATATTATTATTATAAGTAGTAGCAGTAGGCTATTATGCGTGTTAATTCTGGCCTGTGACAGGAGTTGGCGCTAGTGAGCATCATATAAAGACTTAAAGACACTATCATGAGAAGAAGTCACACATACTGTTCCAACATGCTTTGAAGTGAAAACTTGAGTTTGCTGATTAGATGGGTAAGCTAACTGAGGTGAAATCGCAGAATATGTTTTTCTAGTGTTTATATTATATGAGTAATCGCTGTGTTAGTTTGTAGTAATCTTAAACAAATAACCGCTCCCGCACAGGTACTGTAAGTGCGGATGGCCAAAGCCTAATACTCAAGGTATGGTGGACTTTATCATGATATCAGAAATAATTATTGAATGCATATTAATATGCTAATGTTCTGTAACGTGCATTCGGTCATTGATTTAATGATTTACACAACTGTTAAATAAAAAAATACATATTTAGGTGCCTTTATTCAGCTTGTATCAAATATGTTTGACTTATAGGTGATGCTTATTATCTTTTTTGGAATACTTGATTGTTTCTCTGAATGTTTTAATTTCAGTTTACTTGCATAAGCCACTTTTCATGAGAAGTCATGCTCTGTGATTTTGTGCTGTAAAAGAACTTTTCTTTTTGTTGTTTTTGTTTTGTTTTTTTTTTGTTTCAAGTTTAAAGTTGTGTTTACTGAGACATGCATCAAAAATATTTCATCTGAAAAAAATACTATCTTCTGTGTGTACATTAATAATTAATAAATACATGATTCACATGTGTTCACTTTACATTAAGGTTCACTTTCACAGGTTATTAATGTTTGTAACTCATGAATAAATGGTTCACTGGTTTCCACTTTACATTAAGGTTCACTTTCACAGGTTATTAATTTTTGAAACTTATTAATAAATGGTTCACAGGTTTCCAAAACATTAAGGTTCACTTTCACAGGTTATTAATGTTCATAACTCATGAATAAATGGTTCACCCAACATTAGGGTTCACAGGTAACAAATACTGGAATTAAAATTTTCATTATTAATATCCAATCAAGTTATGGTTATTATCTTTTGTTTTATTTTCAAAATAAAGTTGGAATTTCATCTTTAAAAAACAATAAATTTGTTTTAATACACTGCTGTGGATAGGCATCATGACCTTTTTGGAGAGTATCATGGGTAAGGCAGAAACTTCTGGTAAGCAACATAGTAAGAAAAGTGGCAGTCATGAGATATTAATAAGAAAAGCACAAATACAACACCCTTCAGTCTAATTATGATAGTCAATTTTTGCTGCATCATGAAATAAACCAGGAATCTGGTTTTGAGTTAAATAAGTGTTAATAAATACATTTATTAAGCATTTATAACATGTGAGTTAAAAACGGCTCACTATTTGGCAGGTATTGCATTAAAGTCGCCCTTTTTATTCATGCAGTTATAACTGCATTATTAATGATTTATAATGCATTTGTAAATGACTTATTACTCATTAACAAACACCTTTATAAACCCTTTACAATGGGAAGCTTAATGTAAAGTGTTACCCAAGTCTCTAGTTCATTTTCAATGAGACACACGAAAGCCGCAAATCGGTGGTAGTTCTAGTAGCTAGTTGTCAGGGTTCTGTCACTTCTGTCTAGTTTATTTCTTGGTTTCGTGACAGAGCTCTGACACTCCCGTTCTTGTCCTGTTTTTGTGTGAGCGTACGGTCTTGAGTGCGCTCTCTTGTCTGCGTGTCTAGTTTCATGTTGGGAGCGTGGCGTTCGGATCCCGGCACTCGTGTCTAGTTTGGTTTCGGTTTCGTGTCGGGATTTGGACACTCACGCTCCCAGTCCTGTCTTTATTGTGAGCGCACGGTCGAGTGTTCTTTCTCTTGCCGTGTGTTCTTGTCTCATGTTTTGTCTCTTTTATTGTCATGTTTTGTGTAGCACGCGGTTGTTTCCTCCTGCCGCGTGCTTTCATGTTTTGTCTTTTGTGTAGCACGCGGTCTGTGTTTCACAGGCTGCATGCTCTCATGTTGTCTTGTTTTGTGTGAACACGTGGCTTATGAGTTTTCATAGCCACGTGTTCGTGTCTCGTCTTGTGTAAGCACATGGCTTGTGATTTGTCTTCATTGGCCATGTGCTTGTGCTTTTGTTTTGTTTGGTGTGAGCACATGGCTTGTCATGTGTTTCTTTGTGCCATGTGCTCTCATGTCTATTGTCTTGACCCCGCCCACCTTGTTACCTCATTATTGGTTGATTTGCCCCACCTGTCCTCCCTCATTACCTGCCTTGTTTGCTCTCCTATTTATTCTCCTTGTGTTTGCAGTCCTGTGCTGGTTCGTTGTTGTATTTTTCCTCATGTGTGTTGAAGTCAAGTCAAACCCTGTCCAAGTCAAGTCTGTTTTTCCCCTCGGGGTACTTTTGTTTGTGTTTTGTTTTATTTTTATTATTAATTAAAGAGCCCTTTCACCTGCATATTGAGTCCTCGCTCCTTCCACCACCAAACCCTGACAGCTAGTTGCGACGGTGTGTAAGCGGTTCTCTGCACGCCCAAAATCCCATCACTTGCGCATGCACAGCTCTCCATTATGAATATAAATATATGGCATTTATAAATATTGTGCATACAAATGTGAGCAACGTGACTCCTCAGCTTTCTCCACTTTTGCAGGTTCACTATATCATTACATTAATAATTATTGTGATTTAATTTTATAAGAATTTTTGTTCTGCTTTTAATACAATTCACCAAAAAGTATTACACTATTAACCAGGCCTAACAAAAAAACATGATTTTGAAAAAAAAAATCACCATACCAAAATAAAACAACAAATATTAGATTAGATAAATAAAACAACATTTAACAAATATTTGTAACATTTATTAGTGAATTTAATATTTTCATTTTTACGAGCTTGGCTAGCCTACTGTAGCCTACAGAAATTTAAACTTTTTAAACTATTTTTAATAATTATTTTGCATTTTAGACTCATTATAAGCACTAAGTAAGTTGCAAGTGTATTATTTATTTACTCATATCTGAGTGTACCATCACCACTTGATAAAACGTGTGGAAATTGCTGCTGTCCAAAACAATCACGCACCCTGTTATAAAACACATAACCGTATTACTTTAATTTAACATGAATAGTTATGTTACTACCTTGAAAGTCGAAACAGATAACAATGATGATAATGGCGCTCTGCTCTGGTCCAGGTTAGCGGCGCGCGACCAAGTGTAGCAGTGACAGTGTAGCTGCACAGCCCCCTCTGTTGGTGAACATGATCACTACACGATTGCTCTGATAACCAACAGGCTGATGTATGTTGGTCGGGCTTTTTTTGCGATGTATTTGCGGGTTATTTTGAACGACCTATAAAACGGGGACATTTCCAGGGACAGCTCTATTCGTAGACGGAGCACCAAAAAGGGGACGTCTGTTCACTACGTTCACAAACCACTGTTAATTTTAACAGAAAATAGGCCTACTGTATAAGGGAGCATGGCAGAAGGCGCGTAAATAGTGCTCCCTCTGTAATCACTAAAAAGTTGTCATATCTCACAGCGTTCTGTTCTAATAAATGAAGCTGTCACACATTGAATCTCTTATTTACATAATTCTAAATTTCTTTGTTATTATGAGAGAATTTGCAATCGTCCACTCACCGTTCAAAACGGCATTTTTTTTTTGTTGTTCAGTGATATGCCGTTCTAGGTTGGGGCGGGTTTTGGTAGCCTACTTGGAAAGATAATTTAGATTTAGAATAACTAATCGGGTGATAACCTTTTGATACGTGTAATAATTCCAAACGAATGTCCCAAAAATAAATTAATTAATTAACTTAAAAACTAAATCCCTCTCTTTTTTTGTCTATAGGCACGCGCCGGCCCTGACTGCATCTAAAAGTTGTGGTTGGCGGTAAGTTTGTATGTAAATGTATGTTTTTGACCAGCTTTTTCCACTTTTGATGTAATTTCTAGCAAGAAATGAGAATTGAAGTGTATCATCAAAGCTCTCTCTGTTTAGTTGTAGATCATCAGATGGTCATTCTGCCTCATAAGTAAAGCTGCCCTTGAATAAAGATTGTTCTGGTCGACTAGTAGTCGTTCATTTTAAGCGATTAGTTGACTCATCGCACGTTTATTAAAGTGGTGAAACACGTTCACGGATATCTGCGCCCTGTGGTGATTATTAATTGAGGGTATTTAGGAAAGGAGTATATAAAGGGCATCCAAACACTGCTTCATGAAGCTTCGAAGATTTGTTTTGAATCAAGTATCTAACTGCCTAAATCATGTGAACTATTGAAATTGCAAAACACTTATGACATAACGAAGCCTTGTTTACTGAAATCACATGATTTTGGCGCGTCGAATCAAACCGGCCATCACTAGATATAGTTGTTTTTTGTTTGTTTGTTTGTTTTTTGTGAACAAAAAGTATTCTCAATGCTTTTATAACATTGAGGCTGAACCACTGTACTCACATGAACTGTTTTAAATATGTTTTGAGCAGCTTTTTGGATATTTGAAAGTTTTAATGATCTTGCTGGCAACAGATTCGGATTTCCATCGGATTTCATCAAAAATATCTTAACTTGTGTTCTGAAGATGAACGAAGGTCTTACGGGTGTGGAACAACTTCAGACTGTTTTTTTTTTGGAACACTGCACTTTTTTTGAAAATGGATCATTTCAATAGATCTATTTTCATTTTCCAACTCCCCTAGAGTTAAACAGTTGAGTTCATTTTTTATGCATTTGACCATTTAAGTGCAGTAAGCCACTCATTTTGGTACTTCCCTGTTGAAAAAAACAGCTAAAACTAGCCTAAGCTGGTTTAAGCTGGAAGTAGCTGATTTAAGCTGGTCTCCCAGCCGGGGTTAGCTGGTGTTCAGCTGGGTTTAGCTGTATTTTTCAGCAGGGTTGTGTGATGCTGTTTGGCTTCTGACTCTGTTTGAGACTGAGCGTGGCTTGTCCGCTCCACCTATATAGATCAATGGTGCATGCGCTAAAGGAATGACTAAAATTATGTGCAATACAAGCACTATTTAACCGGAGCAAATGAGATGAGTGAGAGAGAGGAGGCGTCCACGCAGGTGTGTGTCACTTCACCATCGGAGGGAAAAAACAGATTGGCTCGGAATCGGTAAGAAGTGAGACTGACTGGCCAATCACTGATCCGGACCAATCATGAGGAAAATTATCCGATTCTGATCCCTGGCGATCGATCGGTGCATCTCTAGTGCTTCCATCAACAAATGAAAAAGCCAGATAACCATGGGTCTCTTCGGCCAGCTTACATTTCCTGATAGCTCCTTAACTCGGTCTGTGATGGTGTTTCTTGGCAAGCTGACATTTTTAAACTCTGTATCTGGTCGGGACACACCTGCTGACACACCTTCAGCATGCTCCGCTCTCTCCCTCTGAAAAACAGTTAGAAGCCCGGGCGATTTCTTCAGCCACAATGAAATTAGCTTTCACTGCTGCATCACTTTGGGCTGTCGCCTTTGTGAACATATCCTGCAGTGATTGCAGTCTGCCTTTTAATTCTGACAATTTGTTGTTTTTCTTGGAGGCTAAATGTGGCATACTTAGCTCTGTGTCTGGTGTCAAAATGAAGATGCATATTGTACTCCTTCACCACCACAGTTCTTGGACATTTCGGGATTATCTGTAGATATTTCTCAACTCCATTTTATGGAAAATTGCTTAAGTGCTGATGTGGAAACACTGCAGTCTAGTAGTGGAATGCCGTCACTTCGTGGGTCTTTAACAGCACAAAATGATCACAAACGAACGTCACCATTTTGGAGCGATTTGGACAGCATGGAGAGTGGCGTCACAGTAGAGGTCTGCATTCCTGCGGCTCTCCTGCAGGACCAGATAAGATTTCTTGCACATTTCTTTTAAATAAAAAGTGGTAGCGGTCAGTAACTGTGGTGCACTTTGGGTGGAAGTGAGTGGTCTGACAATAACTCGGCCACTCCCGAGATACTTTGACAACAGCACATCTGTGTTTGAACTTGAAGTGAACAAAACTTTCTGCATTGCTGGCGTTCACACAGTTCCCAGTTCCCTGCCCTGAGCAACCTAGCAAGATATGTCCTTTGAAGGTGCACTTGTGGCTGGGATGCAGAGAGAATATTCAGCCTTTGTGGTCGGACTGACACTGGTTTTGTGTGATTTAGACAAAATGGGTGGATAGTGACATCATAGGTCCTGCATTATATTTGTTATTTCTGCAGAAGGAAAATAGTTATAGTGTTTGTTTTAACGGCAACTGTTTGGAGTGATTTGAAGATCATGGTGTGGAGAGCAGGTATGTCAATTTATGAACATTCCTATGATCGATTGTCAATTTAACAATACATTCATCAATTAATCACTAACCTTTATACTGCAGGATATGTATACTGCAATGACACAGTCAAGTCATTTTATTTATATAGCACTTTTCACATTACAGATTGTTTCAAAGCAGCTTCAAAGTCATAATATGAAAATTAATGGACAGAGATTGTTTTGGCTTTACAGCAGCTCTTAGGAGACTTAGACTCCTAAACTCAGTGTCTTAACATCACTTGACTTCACATAATAATCAGTAAGAATATTCAATATACTTACATTCTCACTTGCACACTGCACTTTCTGTTTGGTGTTACTGCTATGTAGCTGCTATGTTGTACATCCTGTTTGCACATTCTTCTGTTGTACATTTCTGTACACCTAAATATTAATTATTTAAGTCTACAGTATACTGTCCTGTACATTTTGTTTTTTAAACTTTTTTTTCCATATCTGTATTTATTTATTTAAACTGCCTTTTGAATTCAAGTTGGGAGAAAGTGTAAACTGGAGTCCCGTCAGTTAAGCTTTTTCATAAGTTGAATAGGGAAGGCGTAGGGACGTAGCGTAAGCTTCGTGAACTGCAAGAGTTTTACACTTTTTGTACGTTTAATACGGAAGGCAGTCTGGCGGAAGCTCGATATTTGACTTCATAACTTGTTTAAATATAAATATTTTTACACAAATGTATCGTTTCGCTTCAGAAGGCTTTTATTAACCCCCTGGAGCTGTGTGAAGTACACATTTATGATGGATGAATGTGGATGGAAGCTTTTTCTTTAGCTCATACTCATTGAACCCCATTCACTGCCATTATGAAGTCTGGATGCGTCAGGATATTTATTAATATATCTCAGAAAGAAGAAAGTCATATACACCTAGGATGGCTTGAGGGTGAGTAAAGCTTGGGCTAATTTTCATTTGAAAGTGAACTAGTCCTTTAAATGCACAAATGTAGTACAAAGAAATGGCATAATTTTGAGGATTATTCCATTTTGTGGGGTGCCAACTTCACAGTGGTCTTTAGT
Source organism: Culter alburnus (assembly GCA_028476615.1). Lineage (NCBI taxonomy): Eukaryota > Metazoa > Chordata > Actinopteri > Cypriniformes > Xenocyprididae > Culter > Culter alburnus. The sequence goes on along the minus strand of JAOTNS010001975.1, from coordinate 89,781 downwards.
TGGGCAAAACCCATTTACTTTGGGTTTAAAGGTGGGTTTTACACAGTTTCTGTCAGTTTCATGTTAATCTTAAGTACCCATATTAGTAGTGCATCCTTCATATCGACAAAAAGTCATATTTATAAAAGATACATACACTGTACTGAGTATTTCTGAAAACAGCCAAGCACCTGGATGAGATGGAGTGACGAGCTGTCACGAGTACGCGCAGCTTTTGTGTAGAGATCGGCTGCAAGCTATCAATGGTCAGCTAAACAAATATATTTAAACACATGCAATACACCGTCGCACTATCCGTGGCTAATTCAAACGATCTGTAAATACAGCGCTGAACTGGACCCCAACAAACTAATGGTGCTCTGCCAGTTCTTGGCCACAAAAATAGATGAGTATTATATGCCATTTTATTTCTGTATTTTTACTGTTTTTTTTTCTTTTACATTCAAGAAATATAGTTGAAAATGTCTATTTCATAAATGTTTATTTGCACCACCGTTCACTTGCACTGCTGTCATTGTCATTACACCACTAATGTTCAGCAGCAGCATCTCTATTAGGTTAGCTTAAAAAGAATAGTGATGTTACAACCTCAAAGTCTGTGCACATTCGCCACCCCTTTTCATCAGGTAGTATACGTAGAAGGAGCAAGAGTGACTGAAAGTGCAAGATCGATTACATGTGTGGAAGTTTTCATCAATGTACAGATGTGATTTACCTGGTTATGAAGTTCATGATAAATATCAGCCAAAGCATGTATGACAACGATGTATACATTATTTTGTCATTATGCCATTTATTAGTGTTACAGTCACCTATTTGAATATGCTTTTCAGAGATATTCTGTATTACTCTACATGGATAATGTTATATTCTGTAATCCAATATTGGATTTTTGCATGTCTCTATATGTCACTATAACTTTAGTAACTGAATTTGAAGTCTATCTACACGATTGCTCCTGTCTGCCTCGCAGAGTGGTTTGCATCTGTAACTCTGTATAGCTTTATTTGAATCTCTTACTTTCATTCATTGTTGCTTATTATCATTACCTTATATCTAATATTGCCTACCACATTAATCTGACGTCGCTAGCTTTTAATCTAAATCGCTATTACAATGCGTTTGCATCTTGCTAGCTTGTTAACTTGTCATCAGTCTCTCGCGCTCCTTTTCTTTTTCTACGCGTTCATCAAAGAGCTGTGGTAAGTCGGATCATTATTGTGCTCTGCTTGTCACATGTTCAGTATAGCTTTTCTCTGTCATCGATGAGGGATTTTCATGTCATAAATGTATGGAAATAATCAGGCTGACAGTGAAAACCTCAGAATTAGGGGGATAGTAAGAATGCAGGGGCTTCAGATACTGTTTTGGATGCAACTAGCTTAGTGAACTCTGTACATTGATCATTTCCGGCTGTAGAGCCCGCGCAGCAGGGCAATTGGATAACGGTTAGGCAGCCTAGCCGTGGAAAACACCACTCTTCTGTTCCAGTAAGAACATCAAACAGGTTCTCCCCACTCTGTGACGCACCCACTGAGAATCCTGTTGAAAGAGCCCTAGTTATTGGCGATTCTATTACACAGAACGTGAAAATAGAGACACCAGCCATTATAGTCACATGTTTGCTGGGAGCCAGAGCACATGACATTAAAGCAAATTTAAAAATGCTGGCTAATGCTAATCGTATATACTCTAAAATTATAATTCACTTTGGCACTAATGTTGTTCAACTTCGCCAGTCAGAGATCACTAAAATTAACATTAAAGAGGTGTGTGAACTCGCAAGTACAATGTCAGAAAAAGTAATTTGCTCTGGCCCTCTTCCTGTTCGTCGGAGTGATGAGTTAGCAGATTATCATCACTCAATGGCTGGCTGTCTAAGTGGCATTAGTTTTCACTGTTACGCTGATGATACTCAGCTCTATATTTCTTCTTGGACCAAAAACTTCTTCACGTAATAACCTGGAATACTGTCTAACACTTGATGGCTGCTCTTTTAAGTCTTTGTCGTCAGTTAGGAATCTGGGTGTGCTCTTTGATACCAATCTTTCATTTGAAGGCCATGTTTCTAGCATCTGTAAAACCGCATTCTTCCATCTTAAAAATATATCTAAACTATGACATATACTCTCAATGACAAATGCAGAATAGTTAGTTCATGCGTTCATGACCTCAAGGCTAGATTACTGTAACGCTCTACTGGGTGGTTGTTCTGCTCGCCTGATAAATAAACTACAGCTCGTACAAAAGGCAGCAGCTAGAGTTCTTACTAGAACTAGGAAGTATGACCATATTAGCACAGTTCTGTCATCACTGCATTGGCTTCCTGTTAAACATTGTATAGATTTTAAAATCTTGCTAATTACTTACAAAGCACTAAATGGTATAGCTCCCCAGTACCTGAGTGAGCTCTTAATGCATTATAGTCCTTCACATCTATCGATCTCAAAATTCAGGCCAGCTGATAATACCTAGAATATCAATATCAGGCGGTAGATCCTTCTCCTATTTGGCACCTAAACTCTGGAACAATCTTCCTAGCATTGTTCGGGAAGCAGACACACTCTGTCAGTTTAAATCTAGACTAAAAAACGCATTTCTTTAACCTGGCATACACATATCACATTATCAATTTATATTTTCAAATCCGTTAAAGGATTATTAGGCTGCATATATTAGGTGAGCCAGAACCGGGAACACTTCCTATAACACCAGATGTACTCGTTACATCAGAAGAAGAATGGCATCTACGCTAATATTAGTCTTTCTGTCTATCCCGAGGTTTACTGTAGTCAAAAGGATCCGGGCCATATCCAGGTGAGATCGAGGACCTGCGCCTTGACACAACCACAACCCTGAAGTATCAGCAGAGATTGAGTCAACTAGATCATCCACTGTGAAGACCTCATCAACACGACAACCAGTTGCACAGTTCCTCAACAAACCGTCCATACTGGCATGATGAATACGATCCTCAACTGGATTGAACTGGAATAAATACTTTGAATGTTGCGATCCCATGGGATTTATGATAGCTACCTGAATCGTAACAAAGCACTGTTCGCCAGAGGAGAACTGGCCCCCCGACTAAGCCTGGTTTCTCCCAAGGTTTTTTTCCTCCATTTTAACACCTATTTGCCACCTGTTTGCCACCTGTTGGAGTTTGGGTTCCTTGCCGCTGTCGCCTTAGGCTTGCTTAGTTGAGGACACTTGACATTTGATATTCAACAGTGCTTTGCATCTGCCTGCATTGACGACGTTTTCTTTAAGAGCTGCTGTGCAGCCAAAATTATATACCAGTTATCACTGTAAAGCTACTTGACACAATGTGCATTGTAAAAGTGCTATATAAATAATGGTGACTTGACCACTAGGTGGTGGTATAAGATTCCATTGTTGATTATATAGTTTAATTCTTTCATAACATTTAACTTGAGAATTTCTTCAATGATTATGTAACTATAAAATATAATGTCTCTGTATAATACCTAAAATGTGTACGTTTATTTATGAATTTATATCTTTATTAGGGCTGGACGATTATGACCTAAAATCAAAACCTCGATTAACTGAACATTTTACCTCGATTACGATTAATGAACAATTATTTTGTTTCTGTTTTTTTTTTTGCCCTCATAGTTCACTGACAAGGTTGGTACTATGATCGACTATTGAAGGTGGGATATTTTTTCCTATTGAAAGAGCGATCTGACATCATAGCTCACTATCAGCAGTTATATTTTATCTATGGTTCATAACATTTCTTACAGATTTCTGCTCGTTGTAAATCAGATAAAGATAAATTAGCACAGTACCACTACTGCGTGTGTGAATTAGTCATACCGTCTCTCTATTAATTGTGAAACTGTGGGTTGTAAATAGTTCCTTAAAAAGTAGAAAAATAATATGCTATAATAAGTTTTGAGTTTATAGGCTACTTTAGTGATAAATCACAGGACAGCGCTGACAACTAGTTTCTGCATTCCTCTCAGTGCGCGCGATCTTCACAGCTACTGTTTGAGTGTTCGTGCCACAATGCAATGCGCAAGCACGGTAGCTCGATTATAATAAAGCACATCCGATCGTCTCATCGCTTGAATGTCCAAACCATAAAACAAGTACAACTGACAAAGTTTAGTGAAGACGCAAGGCTCACCTCTCGCGCCATCACTATGTGTTGAACCGGTGTTCACCTCCGTGTTTTGCTTTTATACAACTGACTGGACGGGGCAGAGTCATGTGGCTACATACGCGGTAGTATGTTTTTAAGGGGGAAGTATTAACAGGATTAAAAAAAAACGAAATAACCGACATGGGAAAATTACGTCGGTTTGAGGTTCTGAATTTCGGTTTCGATTACTTTTCGGTTAATCGTTCAGCCCTAATCTTTATTCTCTTTCTATTGGAGGCCACACACATACATACACACAAACCCCATTTATATTCCTGTATATGTACACACACTCCCCTACGGTGAAAACGGATTAACTCTGTTAAGCCCGTGTACAGCTGTGTTGTGTACAGCCTGGATGAAAGTTACTATTGTGTTAGGAACAAATAAATCTCCTTTGGATAGAGCTGATTGGATCCAGTGATTTGACCAACACCCATTGAAGAATGCTAGATGTCAGACATCACTTAATACAGTCCCTTTTTCAGACATACTACATAAGTTTTGCGGATGAAATTGCGAGGCAGCACTAACAAGTTTCTGTGCATGTGTGTGTCTGTACTGTATGTGTTTGTTTGTATGGGACATTGAGTGGGAGAAAGCATGCTTCCCATAAATAATAAAACCTTTTTCGTGGGAAAATCATAAAAATAGTTTGTTGTTTTTATCCCATTTTTTGTTATATTTATTTGTACTATGTCATTGTGGGCTTTGTTTTTTTTTTTTGCTGTTGTAAGACGTAAGGACCTTTGAAATAACCGCAATCATTTGATTCAAGAGATATGTAACTAATGCAGTGAAGACCAGCCTGGAACTAATTTAGCATTGCATTTACTGTAAATGATGTCACACTTTAGAATGTTTGTCAAACAATCAGATTCAAGCATTCAACTGCACTGTAGTATAACTAATTCTTCGTAAGAACTCCGTAAGAAAGAAAGAAATTCAAAACTCTTCCTGCTCAACATACTTGAGTTTATCCAGTGGGCAGTTTTGATTGATGAGTGTATCGGTGAGCAGCTTGACTCCTGAATCTCCTGGGTGATTGTAGCTCAGATCCAGCTCTCTCAGGTGTGAGGAGTTTGAACTCAGAGCTGAAGACATATAATGACAGCCTTCTTCTGTCACCATACAGCCAGACAATCTACAAACACAGCAACAGTTCACATGGCATATTATTCATAGTTTTTTGTTTTTAACTAAAGGAGAATGGGCTCTAACTCTGACACTTCAGAGGCACAACTCGGTGTAATAGTTGCTACGAAAAAAAAAATCAAATCGCATTGTCTTTTTTCTGACATTCTATTTCATCAATTCTATTTTTGTCACATTCAGTGACAAAATAATTTATTGTGATAGAATTCCGTTAATGATTTTAAAATTGTTACTCAGGACGAGCTCTCTCAGAACACAGTTTGAGGATTGTAAAACTGATAACAAACTCTCACAACACTGAGCAGTGAGATTACATATGGGAAATCTGAACAATAAAAACAAAATGTGATTGCATACAGAATTAATCTTAGCAGTGCCGTTTTTAATAATTAGCTTATGCAGAGGTTTTCAACCTTTCAGGACATGTGCACCCTTACGTTTATCTAATTTCACTCATGCTCCCCTAATCCCAACCAACGTGAACATTCATATATTACAGGTGCTGGTCATATAATTAGAATATCGTGAAAAAGTTCATTTTTTTATTATACTTTTTCACGATATTCTAATTATATGACCAGCACCTGTACTTTACGCATTCGAACATAATTGTTATATTACTTAATATGCTGCATATAGTGTGCAAACCCTGTTTCTACACCAGACAAGACCACTGTCACATTCCACCTTGCCACAACAGCTTGAGGATGTCTACACTGGATGCAACAAAGTGAGGCATTGCATTGCAAATCCATTTGTTGTTTGTGTCAAAAGTAACGCCGCCACATTGGAACATGTCAGAAATAGAACAAGGCATCAGTTTACTGTCAGAGATTTTGTGTGCATCATGCCTCTCGCATCTGGTGTAGACAGGGTATTAGTTAAAAACTGAAACTTTAAAAATATAAACAGCTTACCGACTTTAGAGTGAAGCTGAGCTTGTTTTTCATTAAGTTTAACCTTAGTTTTTATCATCTCTGGTATTCTTGATTTTTACAAGACATCAGTCCATTTTGCTTTTAGTTGTTTTTGCTCAAATTCAGTTCCATCAAAACTGCTGTAACCATAGCCAATGATTTACTGGGAGAATAGTCAACTTGCCCCCTCTAGTGGATGACTAAAGATTTGGTAGTAAAATCTCACATTTACAGCTGTTTACTCAAGTGTATGCTTCTGAATTGACAGGTGCTGCTCGCGCCCACTTAATGGGTGCTGAAAACCCCTGACGGCCCACAGGTTGCAAACCCCTGATTCATGCAAACTATAAAGTATCTGAACTCAAACCTCAGTATCTCCAGCTGACAGTTTGGACTCTTCAGTCCATCAGAAAGGAACTTCACTCCTAAATCCTGCAGGTCATTGTTACTCAGGTCCAGCTCTCTCAGAACACAGATTGAGGATTGTAAAACTGATGATAAACTCTCACAACACTGAGCAGTGAGATTACATTTGGAAAATCTGAACAATAAAAACAAAATGGAATTGCATACATAATCAATCATAGTAGTGTGATTTTTAATAATTAACTTAATGCAAACAATAAAGTATTAGAATTCAAACCTCAGTATCTCCAGCTGACATTTTGGACTCTTCAGTCCATCAGAAAGAAGCTTAACCTCTGAATCCTGCAGGTCATTGTTACTCAGGTCGAGCTCTCTCAGAAAACAGTTTGAGGATTGTAAAACTGATAACAAACTTTTACAAGACTGAGAAGAGAGATTACAGCTCTGTAGTCTGTGTAGAGAACATAAGTGTTTCTTTAATTTATGATACAATTAAGAATAATAAAATAGGTAAAACTCAGGTTCAACTTGTCTGATGGTGGAGACACTTTGGCATTTAATATCTTCACGCACATTGATATATTTTATCATAGGATACAAAGAAGGTCTGCACTCTAAAAGAGACTTTAATAGAAGTTCACAGGAGATAAGTCAACAAACGTTTCGGCTCTTCGCCTTCGTCAGTCATAGCCATAACATACTTATACAGTCAAGGCCCAGCAAGTCATCTATGTAAAATAATAATACCCAATTACAAAAGACCAACAGTATATGAAGAGTTTGGTTCCAAAACACTATAAATCCATTTTGATTCATTTGAGTACTGCACTTTATGTACAGCTCTGTTTTTTAGTTTTTTTTTTTTTTTTAGATTTATTAAACTGATTAAACTGATTTTTTTCCCCTCAAAATGCAATAATCCATGACACTTTTTTTTTTTCAAAAAATGTAGGTAATACATTGAAGCAATATAAAAGTTATTTTCTTATTGAAAATACACAACAAGTAAGTTGATCCACATATATGACAGCCTCTGAACTTGGTCAATGCTAATTGTATACAGGCATTGGACTAAAAATACACTGTCATCACTCCAAAAATAAATTCAACAAGTCATCTTGTTAATACTATAAATTATGTCTCCATTTGTTATTAACAATTAAAGAGTATCTGGTGCCAGCACATGTTTAAAATAAACACATTTGTTGAGTACATAGGAATTGATTACAACTACCAGGGGTTGCTATACTGGTGTGACAAAGTAATATATAGCTGAAACGGCAAATTCTTGTTTGACAGTGCAGATTTTGGCAATCATGATGTTTCAGATGTTTAAAATCAAAACTAGCAATGCCAGATTCGAGAATTAATCATTCTTGGTGAAATTATGTTCATGATTCAGTTTTGGGGACCGTGACAGAAGTTTGATGTTGTTGTGGAACAAGCAACAGCCAGCATTTTTCCTCCTTCCGAGTGCCTCATCTTCATAATCTCTGGATATCGCATTTTGAGTAAAATTAAGAAATACATTTTCAATACGACCAGACACAATACTAATTTTGGCGGAAACTCAATTTTTTATTTATTATTTATTTTTTAAAAAGGGGGTTTATTGGGTTTTGGAATCAAACTCTTTATATATAAATGAATGTAAAGAAAACGCTTACAGTGCTCTTCTGGTGTTTTTGATGACTGGCAGCATTATCATTAGTGCTTCATCAGATCTTCTGTATTTTTGCAGTTCAAACTTCTCGAGCCTCTTCTGACATCAGGAGCACAAACACCAGGCTAGACCACTGAGCAGAGGAGAGATTCTGTGCTGAAAGATTTCCTGAGCTCAGATTCTTCTGGATTTCCTCCACAAAGTCATCTTTCAGTTCACTCCGACAGTGGAAGAGATTGATGGTCCTCTCTACTGATTTCTCCTCCTCTATTTTCTTTTTGATGTAGTCAACAGTGTCTTTAACATTCTCTGTTTTGAGTTCCAGTCCTGGCAGCATTAACTTTAGGTCTCTCTGATTGGATTCCAGAGAGAGACCAAGAAAGAACCGAAGGAAAAGGTCCAGGTGTCCATTCTCGCTTTGTAAAGCCTTGTTGATCGCAGTCTTATGAAGCTGAAACAGTGACTTTTTGGAGAGTTTCCATGTCAGATTTTCTCTCCAGGATTCAACAAATGGGTTTCTTTCTTGTCTTTGCTGATCAAAAACACATAGAGAGCAGCAAGGAATTCCTGTACGCTGAGATGTACGAAGCTGTAAACATTTATTGCCGAAACCTTTTCCTCCTGAAACATCCGGGTGCAAAGCCCTGAGTACAATGACACTTCACTGACATCTAGTCCACATTCCTCAAGATCTTTGTAGAAAATCAGTTGACCTTTCTGCAGCTGTTGAAAGGCCAGTTTTCCAAGCTTCAGAATAATCTGATCAAAAGATCAACTTTGACTTTAGGTTCAGGATTATCTTTGTTTTTTTTTCCATCTGTTGCTGCTGAGTAAGTAAGAAGTTTGTGTACATCCCTGTGAGAGTTGTGGGAGTTTTGTCATTGCTTTCTTGAGCCAGTAGAGGCTCAAGAACAGTAAGAGAGATCCAGCAGAAGACAGGGATGTGGCACATGATGTACAGGCTCTGGATTTCCTTAGATGACGGATAATGCTTTCAGAAACCTCAGGACTGCTGTTATTTTTGAAGTATTGCTCCTTCTGCTCATCGTTAAATCCTCGCACTTCTGTCACTTGATCAATGTAGTCTCGGGGTATGAGACCAGCTGCTGCTGGTCTGGATGTGATCCAGATGAGAGCAGAGGGAACCAGATGTGCCTTGATAAGGTTTGTAATTATCTTACTCACAGTTGTTTTTTCTTTAAAATCTATAAATCGTCATCTTTAAAGTTCAGAGGGAAGCGACATTCATCCAACCCATCAAAGATGAACATGACCTTACTATCATCTCCAGGAAGAGAGGATAGTTCTTCATGACTCCTAAGAAGTATTTGTTAAGTAGTCCCATGAGACTGTACTCTTTTAATCAAATTAAGTCTACGGAATGGAAGTGGAAATATGAAGACTATATCCTGGTTTTCTTTTCCTTCAGCCCAGTCAAGGATGAATTTATTGACAGAGACAGTTTTTCCCACTCCTGCAATCCCTATTGTCAGTACTTTTCCATTTTGTCGACCAGTGTCACACTGGATTTTAAACATGTCATTACACTTGATTGGTGTCTCCTTGGCAGTCAATCGGTTGTGATTTGATTGGATCTGTATCACCTCATGGTCATTCACTTGTCCTCCGGTCTCATTCTCCACCACATATAAATCAGTGTAAATATCGTTCAGGTATTCCCGATGACCTGTCTGTGAATTACCAACCAATATCTGCTTGTAGTCCTGTTTTAATTTGTTCTTTAGTCTGAGGCTGGAATCTTTGAAATCACGAAGAGCATCTTGACTGTTGTCTGCAGTTGAGCCTTTAAGAAAGATGTAAAAAGACAGTGACTAAGTTATTTTTTTCATAAATTCTAAAAATCCTTTACATGAATTCTAACCTTGTTTGCAGTTCTCATAAAAAAAAAAAATTGTGATAAAAACTGCTTTTACTATATTCAAATAAATCACTCTCTTACTGCAATAATGTTTACATGCACATCTTACATTTATTATGCTGAAATTGACAACATAAAGTGTGTGGGATTACAAATTTAAGAATCACTTTAAGATCTGCTGATCCTATGTCCTGACATAACATCACATGAAAAACAGGGTTTAAGTACATTGTATTTAGCATTTTAATGTATAGATAATTACATCAGATGAGTAATTCTGTTTAGCAAAGTTTCCAGCAAGTTCATGTTCTCTATTGTAAGTCTTATAAACCAGATTACTGACACTGTCACCTTTTGTCTTTAATGGCTCTTGGAGCCCCTGTCCCATTCTTTGAATAGTTATGCTGATTGGATTAGGACTGGTGACACTCTTCAGTCTTACATTCAGTGTGTGTGGATGGATTTTGGAAGAAAGACTCACAAGTCTGGGACCGCAGTCAGTCAGCAATATACTGTTCCTTCATAGTAATATGGAGTAAGCAAAGCAAGGTCCAGTGATCAAATTCATTCTACGTTATTTTTTTTTTAATTTTATTTTTTTTGTAGGCTATTATTTATTTTCCCAATAGCTTGTTAAGCAAGCTATAATGTGAAATCTGTAAGTCTTTTATCGAAGCATTCTATTTATTTTATTTATTTCGTTTTGTATTTAATTTGTTAAAATTATATAGCCTATTTTCAAGTTCTCTGTGTTAGGGTTACTTTTTACAAGTTACTCGTTTGGTGAATGCAGTAGCCTAAAAATTGAGGTGCCACTAGTTGCGGTTTGTTTTAACAGTTAGGCCTAATGTTTTATAACCCTAATAAAAAAAAAATATAGGCCTACACAATATTTTTGTCATGTGTGGTGCTTTTGTTTAACATTGGTTACTTCATCTTATTTAAACGCAATCATGTTTAAAGTCTGGATGTGAACATTGCAGCGCGGGCGGGAGTGGTACACACAGTGGAACACAGGTTGCGGGAGCAGACAGTCCTGGACATACATTCAGCGGTAGCGGGCGGGTGCGGGTTTAAGAAAACAGTCCCGCGCAGAGCTTCACCCTGAGTTGCATAGAGGATTCCTCTCAATACAGTTGCCCCTTTTTCACCAGAAATACCCCTGTAGCAGTGGAGAGGCAGCAGAGGTCCTAGGGTTGTTTGACCAAGTTGAGGTCCTCATTAGAATTTTGTTGGTGGTGCCAGTGTCCTCATGTGAAGCTGAGAGGAGCTTCAGTGCTTTGCAGAGACTGAAGACATGGGTAAGGGTCACTATGGGCCAAGACAGACTCAACAATCTGTTAGTCTGCAATGTGCACAAAGACAGGCTGGACAGCCTTAACATAAACAACATAAGCCAATTTGTAGAGTTTGTAGGGCCTAGTGATACCAGGAAAAATACATTTGGTACTTTTGTTTAGTGCCTGTGCCGTCATGTAAGTTTGCTTTAAATTACAGTTGTTTTTTTACTACATATAAAGCAGTGACTATAACATAATAACCTAAAAATGTAATTTGTTACAGTTCCTTTTATTTCTTTTGTATAAGGATACTTTTTCCACAATAATAGCCATTATGTTTAAATTTAAGTTCAAATTTTATCGTATTTTGGTGACTTGGTTGTAAACATCTTCAAAAATATTGTAATAAATAAATGGTTTTGAAGAAGAATATTTTGGTCAATTTAGTCAGTTTTTTCATTAAGCCAAAGAGAAACATTGAGAATAAGCATAATGGCACAGTCTCTATGCTACACTAATAATAGTAGTAAGGCTTTCCTCTGTGTACATATATCGTTACAAGTAAAATGTTTGCTGTATTATTTGTGTACCTGTGCTCTTGAGGAATTTATGTTTGTTGTCCCCCCAACTGTTAGGGTGTATTTGGGGTGTAAATTTCATCTAAGTGATTGTTTTTCATAAATTCATAATAAATCCTATATGTACATTCTAACCTGGTCTACAGTTCTTATTTTTTAAAAAAATCACTGTAATAAAAATTGTGCTTTTATATCAAATTAATCACTCTCTTACTGCAATAGTGTTTACATGCACATCTTACATTTATTATGCCGAAATTGACAACATACAGTGTGTGGGATTGCAAAGAATCTAAAATTTGCTGATCCTACGTCCTGACCTAACATCACATGAAAAACAAGGGTTAAGTACATTGTATTTAGCATTTTAAGGTAAAGATGATATCAGATGAATAATTCTGTTAAGCAAAGTCTCCAGCAAGTTCATGTTCTCTTTATTCTAAGTCTTATAAACCAGATTTACTGACACGCTCACCTTTTGTCTTTAATGGCTCTTGGAGCCCCTGTCCCATTCTTTGAATAGTTATGATGGGGCGGGATCCTATATCTGAATATTTAATTACATGCTTCGTTTAAGGTCGTCTACCAAGTGCTTTGTCTCTATCTCTAGACGCTGCCCTAAAATGTATATAAACAACAATGTATTACTGCCTTAGTTGGACTTGATGACTGCAACTACCAACAGCATGTGTTCTCAATAAAGAATCCTACAATAGTAAATCCTATAGAAAGTTCCTATAGAAAATCATCATACCCATTTGAAATAGTTACTTTGTACAGCCTGAAATCAAAACCATTCCAAAATATTTTTTTCCAGCTTCATTTACAAATTTTGCCTAACAACAGTTCTGAAAAGTAATATATTGAACTAGAATAACATGGTTGGAAAAGTCATCAGTCCTTGATTTAATACTTTGTAGAGCCAAATTGTTGCTTAAATTACAGCCATTAATCTATTTAGAAATGTCTGTACTAGCTTTGCACATCTAGATTGGGGAATATTTGCCCATTCTTTCTTTGCAGAATTGATCAAGTTCAGTCAAATTCCATTGAGATCAGTAATGGATTGCTCTCTTCAAATCCATCCACAGATTCTGACTTGGGCTCTCAATGTCATTCACCTTCCCATCTTTAAAGGGTTAGTTAACCCTTTAAATAAAAAATTAAAATTAAAATTCTGTCATTTATTACTCACCCTCATGCCGTTCCACACCCATAAGACCTTCGTTAATCTTCGTAACACAAATTAAGATATTTTAGTTGAAATCTGATGGCTCAGTGAGGCCTCCATAGGGAGCAATGACATTCCTCTCTCAAGATCCATAAAGGTACTAAAAACATATTTAAATCAGTTCATGTGAGTACAGTGGTTCAATATCATATTATAAAGCGACGAGAATATTTTGGTGCGCCAAAAAACCAAAATAACGACTTATTTAGCGATGGCCGATTTCAAAACACTGCTTCAAGGAGCTTAGGAGCGTTATGAATCAGTGTGTCCAATCAGTGGTTCGGAGCGCCAAGGTCACATGATTTCAGGAGTTTGACACGCGATCTGAATAATGATTCGATATACTGATTCATAATGCTCCGAAGCTTCCTGAAGCAGTGTTTTGAAATCAGCTATCACTAAATAAGTCGTTATTTTGTTTTTTGGCACACCAAAAATATTCTCGTCACTTTATAATATTAATATTGAACCACTGTACTCACATGAACTGATTTAAATACGTTTTTAGTACCTTTATGGATCTTGTAAGAGGAAATGTCATTGCTGGCTGTGGAGGCCTCACTGAGTCATTGGATTTCATCTAAAATAATTCATTATTTTGAGAATTAATCACATAATAGTGTATAATATATTCATTTCAAGAGCTCAGTGCATTCCATTTAAACCTTATGCACAAGTTCCACCAGTAGTGGGCACTCATTTAATGTAAGCAATGATGCACATCTGAGTCCATGAGACAGAGGGATGTTAGCAAGTGAAGGGCATAAAAAATTTGGAGTGGAACGGAGCCTAGTACAGTGATTCTCAAACCCACCAGCCATGTACATTTTGTATGTCTACCTCATCTATAGCACCTGATTCAACTCATGAGCTTATTAGTAGAGGCTGTAAGACCTGAAATGGGTGCAGGGATGCAAACAGGTAAGGAGGAAAAAAGGTGAGAACATTGTGTGGGGCAAGCTGCACATGTAATTTTTTTTAAGTTATTTGCTTTACATGCTTATTTATAGTTACTTACAGGGTAAAAAAAATAAATGTAAAAATCCCTTAAATGTTCAAAACTGTTTTTTTCTTGCAAAAAAATTATATATATAGTTGCAACATTTGACCAAAAATCGACATTTGGTTAAAATCTCATGTTATAAATAACAAAATGCTATGCAGGATACCCTTGTAAGAGGGAGACAAAATGTGCAGGGCTGGTGATACCACATAAAATCAACTTACATTATCATTATAAAGGTTTTTAAATGACAAAAACACATTCACTTACATATTTGAGAATCTGAATTTTAGATAGTTCATGTTTTTGTGGCACAAATCAGCACAAATGAATGGCATAGTTTTGGAGATTTGGTTTTATGGGGTTTATTGGACTCTTCAACTTCAGGTCATGCTGAGCAAAATTATTAAAAGCTTTTTATTTAAAAATTGACATCTAGCACATCAAACAAGACTGTTTTAAGGTTAAGGTTATCAAAATGATGTGTCTTGATAAGTTGCTTGTAGAAGTTTCAGTGGTTTTAGACCATTGTAAACCATTTAAGCATTTGTAAACTCATAATTAGACACTATCTTGTAAATGTACTTGTATAAGATCTCTGCAGCTGCTCTGCTTGGCCCTATATTTGTTGCTTGCTGTTATGTTTTCTCTGGTTTGCATGTACAGGCAGTGATTGTTATATTACCACATTCTCTCTTAGAAGGAGCTCCAACGGGGGCAAATGTCATCATATTGCCTTTAGCCTGATCTGTGTGTGTGAGAGAGAGAGGATCACTCACTGGGAAACATTAATCACACAAACACATCAGCAGAGGAAAGTTTAAATCAAACCATCACAACGTTAAACTGTCAATCATGTTACAGTCACAGTGAATTAAGTTTTACCTTGCTTGTGTTTGTTCTCCAGCTGCTCAGCCAGATTATTCTGGTTCATCTTCCTCAGAATCTCCACTGTGTTCTTCACAGCTTCTTCTGGTCCAAAACGTGCTACCATCTTATCCACTGTGTCTAAGATATCTGCTTTCTCCATATCAGACATTGATATAGACTTATGATCATTCTTTAAGTGCCACCGAAACTTCTTCAGTTCGACTTCTAGCAGTTCATTCAGTGATTTCTCAAGCAGCTCTTCAACAGACGCCATTGCCTTTTCACAGAGTCACAGCTGCAGGACAAAAAGAAAAAGATCTGAAGTGGTTCTCAACCTTAACTTGTGGACCTACATGCTCAAATGTTATTTGGATTATGAAATGAAGCTGTGATTGGATCAGGATTATCAGAGTCAACTCATCCAAACTCATCTGTTAAAGAGGTCCCCAGAATGTGTCTGTGAAGTTTCAGCTCAAAATACCCCACAGATGCTGTAAATGCCCTGATGGAATTATTATGAATCATAACTAACATTTATTTTTCTTGTAGGAATAACCTTAGCTTTAGAAACATAAATGTCCCCAAACACTTTGGCCAAAGTCAGTGTGTGTCTGAATCATGTCCGAATATAACAACACTGTAAGAAATGATTCTGTGGTCATGTAGATTTGAATTAATGTTTTTGGTTAAAATGTATTCAATATAATTGTGTTTATGATTTGAGGCAAATATTTAATTAAATTTCAAATAAAAATGGTTGGAATAAAATCTACCCATTGTAGTTAAATAAAACATAAGCATTATATTTACCTAATCCCAAATGGAGAGAATATGAGTGAATTCAAATTAATGTAATCAGGCAATTTTTAATTGAAAAGCACTTCCTGTCAAAGTGCGCCTTTTTTATGCAGCAGGCCTACAAGACATTTGAAGAGAGTAACATTAGGCTACAGACAGTGAATGTTCGTTTTCTTCTATATTGCTCATCTTGCAAAATTTAACTGGTTGACTTTAGGTAATGTAGTGAATTCCAGGGCCCAGTTTAAGGCCGGGCCCCTCTCTCTCTGTAACAGTGGACAAAGGTTTGCTACATTTTGATTGGATCGGTGGACTAACACAAACAAACTGTCCAACGCCATCAGATAGAGGGTAAGAAGAAGACCTCTTGTACCAAGCCTGGGAAGGACAAGACTTCTCATTGGTCCACAGGCAGTTTCTGCCCTTCACCCATCTAAACACTACTTCCTAAAGTTGGCCAGAGACTGCCATAAAAATTCCTCGGGACCTTAGCAGAAATGGGTGAAACAAAGAGAGATCACAAAGATCCATCCAAATCCATTCAAAACTATGTTTGAAAACCTTAGAACTGATGCAAACTACACATCCATTTCATACTTATTCACAGAAATAAGTATTTTCAGTGACAGCCATTTGTAGTGCAACATCTGATACAAATACAGCTGTTAATGTACAATTGAATGACAGTTCAATCTTTTTCCATCATGTTTAGTCTCTATTTGTTTAGAATATTGCCAAAGGTATTCTGGTGGTGGTTTGGAAAGTGAGAAATGCATTGGTAAACTTTAAAGACACTGTAAAGACTTCCAACTTTGTGCTTTATGCAAATGAGTTCCACAGGGGAGAGAAGGGTGGGCCACACTGTGTGTGTCCCCTCTGATGCCAGCAGCCAATCACAGCACTCGAATGGAGAAGCGCCAAAATGCAATCTCCTCCTCATCGGAAAGGGATAAAGGTACCCTTTCAACAGACACTCCTTGTTCTGAGTCTGTCCGTCACGGGGACAGATATTAACAGATACAACACCGTTCTGAGCCTCTGGTCCATCCAGAGAGACAACAACAGATCCCATGATCTGAGCCTACAGCTTGTGAGGCAGCAACAGAGACGACCACGTTCTAAGCCTCCAGCTTTTGAGGAAAGAGACGTTAACCAACACTACGTTCAAAGTTTCCGTCCAGCGAGACAGTGACGACATCTGCAACAAGGTTAAGCTCAGGAGAGCAAACCTTCGCTCCAAGGTACCTTCGTCTGCGTGTTCCAGATTGTTAAGGACCTTCTGCACCTACACCAGGGCCTCATCTGCGTGTTCCAGATTTCAGGACCCTTTGGTGCTCCAGGAGATCAGCATCCCACAGAGCTTCGTGTTCAAGACTGTTGAAACAGATTCTGGCTCCTCTCCCCACTGCATTGTCACCCAGCACAACCAGTGGAGAGTCACGTCATCGTATCAACCAAGTGGAACGTAAATATCACTTAACCAAACCTCTTTCCAGAGACCTTGGCTTTGTTGTATATTATCAGTATATAGTTTCCTAATTCCTATTAGATTCAATATAGCTGATGTTAGTCAATAACAAATAATCTCTCATTTATTTGTTTGTTGCATAATAAGGTTCTCCACCTTATTATTTTTTAGAGAAACAGTTATCTTTCCCTAAGAACGTAACTCTTCCATAGCCACACTCAACTTAATCACTTGTATTCTATGTATCTTATGCTTTATTCCTTTATCATTCATGGTATTCATTTAGTAGTCGTGTTAGTTATTCTTGTTATCTTTTTGTTAATAAAATTTATTTTATTACCACTTGTGTCTTTGTGCTGATAATACAGAAAAGGTTCTACAAGTTAGCAATTTCACCAATCTTTCAGATAAATCAGCTGACCACTTTACATTAATTCTAAATGAATGAAAGGACCTGTGGGAGTGAAAGACCCTGACTGGGCCCTGAACTAGGGAAAGGGGGGAAGTGGTTATCTGATGTACTCATAACACACCTTAAGAGACGTGTGTCCAAAAATTAACAACGTCAGCGGTGACTTGAGTACCAATCCCTATTTACTTGTGTCCTTGATGGACAAAGTAAAATCACTACAGTAAGAAAACTTATTTTGTTATCACTGGGCTAGTAAGAAGAACGCATGCATTCTGTGTGCCACCAAAAAATTCATCCATGGCTCCCATCATGCATTGCTGCATGAATAAATTATGAGCGGAATTGTCTTAGTAATTTCCTTTATTCTCATATTTTATTGTGTTCTGTTTATGCGACTTTTTAGTAGCTTGTTCTAATGTTCAGGGTTGATCTGTTGATCAGAATATGTTGCTTGTCACCGTCGTTGAGATTCACAGGCTGATTCTTGATGTCGCTTCAGTGTTCATGTAACACTCGTATTTTAATACTTTAACACTCTTGAGTATGGTCTTACATGTACTCCCAGGAGAGTTAATTTAACACTGCAGTTTTTGCTGTGTAAAGCACAAAAAGTGAACTGTTAATAAAATTCTATTTGAGTAGAATGAATTAATTAATTTTATTATACTATTTACACATTAGGGAGTTTATCTTTTCAATTCAACTCAATATTTTTTTTTTGTTAGGTTCTAATTAATTCTGTATTGTTTTCTATTCAAATCTACAATATTAAATGGATAACTATTAAGGGTTTCATTTAATTAATATTTACTCAATACCAAACCTTGTGAAATTTAATTAAATATTGCTTGTAATCTGTTTGCCTCATTTTATTGAGTAGATATGGTGTATTTTTTCTTACAGTGAAGAGTGGAAATTAAACTAGTCTCAAACCACTCAAGACTACAATGGAGGCGTTTCAGTGAGTTAGAAAACAGTGTGCAATGATATAGAGAATAACTCTTGCTAAGGGACTTTAAGCTTTGTAACTTTGACAACCATTGCAGTTGTTGTTCTGAACCCCTTTCAATTCTGTATTTTCATAAAGAACTGTGGAGCAGGAAGCTTTTCAGAACTTAAACCTGTTAAACCAGAACCATTTCATAAAAACAAAACCAGTTTATCAAGAACAAAAGACATGGGAGTGAAACTGTGTGGAGAGACAAAATGACAGACTGAGGATAACAATGATATACTAAAAACTAGAAAAGATTTTTTCTTTGTATAGATGACAATGTTGGGCAAAAAGATCCCTGTTCACAAAGATCCATAAAACGCACTAAAACACTGTATTATTCCGGCGCTCAGTAGTTGCGCGATGTCCGTTGTTAAGAAAGACTGCCACACATTGCATGCTTTTACCGAGCACTTGTGCCAAAATCACGTCTAAACCGATATGTGCATTGCATGCCGTCACAGATCCTGTTTTTGTAGTTTACACGGATAGTGATACTAAACAAGCCATTTGTAATTCCTGAAGTCACTGAGCTTAGATGTTTCAGCAGATTTGTGTCAATTAATTATAAATCATTATTATTCAGGCCTTTCTTTTCCAATTTACATCTCACATTCAGTGAGTGCATTTATGGACATCTTTTTTGCAAGAGGGAGTTTCTGCCTCAGAGTTCAGAGCACATGATAAGAAATACTGTTGAACCCATTAATAAACAGTTTAAAATGACCATGTGACAGCAATATCAGAATGTGCCGCTTTCTGTAATTCATTTACAAAGACACATTTGATCGGATGTTTGATTATGACGTGGGTTTAAATAAAAAGCATCAATTTCTTAAGCACAGCATTAAAATCTCAGAAGTGACTGACACATAACACACACAAAACTTCATGAACATAAACTAAAGAAAGATGAACACGCACATCATAATGTTTTGCCGATCTTTCTCTGTCATGTTGAACAGCAGATCTGAAATTCCTTCTACGCAGGATGAGACGTGAGAATGAGAAGAATGACAGTCAGATGTCAACACACGAATCACTCTGATCTGGTTTGTTATTCAGAAAGATTCATTCTCAGGAAACAGTGCTGAACTTTTACTAAAGTAGTTTACAAAGTTTGTGAATATGTGTTTTAGACATTAATGTGTATCGGGTATGTTTCCATTGTTGTGTTTCATTTGAAATGAAATAAGCTTAAACAAGAAAACGTTCCCTTGTTCATATTTTCAGAAAATAAATAAAAATGAAGAAAAAAAAAAGTTAAATGGTTAGTTTCACCCAAAAATGAATTTTGTCATTAATAAACTCACCTTCATGACGTTCCACACCCGCAAGACCCTTGTTCATCTTCAGAACACAAATAAGATTTTTTTTTTTTTTTTTGGTGAAATCCAAGGGGTTTTTTTGTCCCCATAGAAAGCAATCAAATTACCACATTCAAGATCCAGAGAAGTACTAAAGACATTGCTCATTAATATCATGACTACAGTGGTTCAATTGTAATGTTATGAAGTGCCATGTCCAAAAACAAAAACTAAGACTATTCAACAATTTTCCTCTTCCAAGCAGTCCCTATGCAGTTGATGCAGTGAGGCAGGCAGGCTGCAATGTTCTCGCCAGAAAACACACTCAGTATGGCTCACATGAACAAATGGCGGCAAATACTGCGTCTGCGTTTGGACGTACACACGAAAACCTGCATGCATTTACAGTAGTTTATATTACATCTGAAAATTGCCTTAGTGTGCCTCGTGGTTTGTTCAAAAAAACAGTTTTGAACAAAACAAACAGTGTATTTATAGTTATGTTACATGGCGAGTTCCTTCTAGGGGACAGTGTACAACTGCTTCATCCTGATTGTGTTTTTCAGGAAATAGTTATGCTTACATTGTGAAGATTTGAAGTGTACTTTGTCTGCAAACGCTCTGTCCGTCTCTATGCTGAGCTCACTGTCATACATCCAGCATAAAATAGATGTGAATAGTAATTTTCCATACTATTTAGGCAGATCGGGTGGATAGTATGCGTTGGGATTGCAGGTATGAGTTTATGCCGTTGTTTGAGACCATTATCCATGGTAGCAGTTCCTGTACACAATGAACATCATAACTCCTTGGGAGGTAACCATGGGTCTAGGCCAGAAATGCTAAAAACATACACAAAGGGGTTTGGAGGCTTTGCTGAATTAAGTAATGTGCAACACTTCTAACATGAGGATTATCTGGTGGCCTGTTCATGAAGCTAGTTGTGAAAACTCTGGTGTCAGAGTAGGCTGGATGTTGACAAAACCAGATAAATCAAACTGGTTTAGAGCAGGATCAACTGTTGCAAAGCGTCAGCATAAACTTTCTCGTCAAATAAGGGTTAACAGAGTCGGCAAAGAGCCAAAAACAGGCCAATCACAAGGAAAAGGAGAAAAATCAGTTTGATTCATGTCTCGCGCGAGCAGCCGCACAATTCAGGTCTCAGTAGATTTTATGCAGAATGGAACCTGCTATCGAAATAGATCTAAAGATTACTCCGTTCATTCCCTCTTTGGGTGTTTTGTTCACACAATTATTTTGAGACATTGCAATATAAAAGGGTCAAAAAGTGAATGGTATTATGAGGACACACATTAGAAAAAATTTTTTCCGGTCATTCTGAATCATTTTCTACCACAGCAGTGTGGTACAAGCCAGGTGGGTAAACAAAAATAAGGGCAGTGCCAATAATCATCGGTAGTTGTTGACTAAAGCCATTGAAAACCGTATGCAGCGATCAATCAACTGATTCCCACTAGGAAGTGGTTTGAGTCATCAGGTAAATGAATGAGATGAGGGCAGTATTAAAGTAGATATTCTTTGTGTACTTTATATGAAATTCACTCAACTTGTAAGTACAGGGCAGTGCAGGGCATTGCAGGACAGTGCACCACCAACAAAGAAACCGTCATTATTTCCAAGCAAATCCTTAGCTAACATTAGCATGCTCTTATCTTGGAGCAAAACTTAGGTGTTTTTGATAATCCTCGACATTAGTACGATCTGATCCACGTCCGGCATTTCTCCCCTTGGGTTTTAGGTTTCAGGAAGGGAAAAAATTCCACCACCCCATCCAAAATTTTAGGATACCGGGTATCAGATTACACAACATACGCACAACGCTTCGGCATGTTTACCTCGCTTGAAAGCTTGACAGACCTCCCGCGCTAGTTACGGTTGCTAAACCACGATTGGCCTGTGTCCTACTTTTCGGGCGTGGTTTAGTAAAGGGTCAATTAGTGAAATCTAAACATCAAGGACTTAACTGTGTTGAGCTGTTGTGGAAAACTGTTAGCACTGTGTAACATATCTTTTTTTAAATTTATTTATTATTATTATTAAAGTGTTAGGTCACCCAAAAATGAAATATTCTGTCATTTATTACTCACCCTCATGTCAAAAATATTCTCGTCGCTTTATAATATTAAGTTTCCATTCTGCCATAAAATCTACTAAGGGAACCAGTCTCTCGAGACTGGCCTCTGGTGTTTTTTGAGCACTTGATTCGACGCTCTGAAGCGGCAGAAGACAGCCGAATCAAGTGGTGACCGGCTCTCCTCAGAGGGTCGGTGGAGACCGCTGTGCCCTGACGCACACACAGTGGCAGGGTTAGCATAACAATCCCTGAGGGCGCCGAAGGGGAGCGGGTGCCAGATATCCTAACACCAGGCTCCCTCCGGAGGGGGCCTGGGACCGCTTTGAAGACTTCTTGGCGATAATAACGGCCCGCAGGTCCGTTTTACCCCTCGAAGGCTTCTGCTGTGTGGACCGCCCCGATCCCCAGGCTTTCTGCAGGGGAGTACGGGTGGCCACATTAGCTTTCTGTTGCGCTCTGTGGTGCGCTGAGGAGCTTGTGGACGGCCAAGGCTGCTCCCGCTCAGCAACCTCGGGGGGAATTTTCACCCGACGGTGGAGGAACCTCTGGAACACCGCTGATTGTTTCTTGGTCTCCTGGAACCTCTCAACGACTGATATAACAGCGTCACCGAAGAGGCCAGAAGGAGACAGCAGCGCGTCCATAAGGGCAGTTTTGTCTCTGTCCCTTATGTCCGAGAGGTTCACCCACAAGTGCCTCTCCGTAGCCACCAAGCCTGCCATAAAACGGCCCACTTCTTTAGCCGGCTCTTTGGTGGCACGGAGAGCCAGGTCTGTTGCCATTCTCACCTCCTGGATGCACTCGAAGTGGCTCCCCACGTCATAAATTTCTCCCAGAGGCAGCTTGATATGCTTGGAACAGCGCCATGGTGTGTAAGCATGCCGCTGCCTGAGCTGCTGCTGCATAAGCTTTGCCCACCAAGCTCGATGTTGTTTTGAGAGGCTTGGTGGGCAACGTCGAGAGATAGCTCGTGAGCATCTCTTCTACCCGGGGCATCGCCCCATATCCATGTTGTTTCAGCCCCACAATATTACTATAGACCAGTGGTCTCCAAACTGCCGGCCCGCGGGCCATTTACGGCCCGCCCTCCCCTTCTACCCGGCCCGCCTCCCCTTACTACCCGGCCCGCAACTGATCTCAAAAATTAAACATTATCCGCCCGCTAAATGATTTTATTATTATTCTCTAGTTGCTAACATGTTGATATGCAAAGAAAAAGTCGCCGTTCTACGGGGGCATTCACATATCGTGTCACAGAGCCGGCGGCCGCATTCTCCTTCTTCCAATGCGCTTTCGCTCCAGTGGCGTCTGTCATGCTATGCAACCATGAGCCGCGCTCTCAACGCGTCACTCTATTATGAGCGGGCTTGCCTAAATTACAGTAAAAGCACTCGACTGAAGTCACGAGCGTCGATTTAAAACCACCGAAACGGTCCGATTGCAACCATTTAACGTTACGATGCTCAAACGGCCCTTGGACAAATGCGCTGCCAGGTGTCTGTCAAGAAACAGAAGAGTGTACAAAATGTATTCAGGGATTGTATTTGTTCAGTACGTGTTGGTCAGTGCAAAATTTCAATGTTATTTAAGCTAACATAAGTAAGGGAAAATACTTCACTAGATGTAAAAACTAATAATGTATGTAACAATGAGAGATTTTTATTTTTTGGCAAATAAAATTTGATAAATAGCTCCAGTTTTTGTTTATTTCTGACCCCTCCACGCCCACAAGTGTTGCTGGTTTTGTTTCTAAATTACTGATTTTTTTATTCCATGCACCTTGGTTGGATGTGAGAAGTTTCCCAGATTATTGTAATTAATAGTATTATTTAGTTTATCTAGTAAAAGTAGTAGTATTATATTAGTAATAGTATTATTAATTATATACACTCTGTAACAATGGAGAGACACTGCTTTTACTTAGTATGGTAAATAAAATATATAGTATACGTATAAAAATATTTTAGTAGGCCTAATGAAATTTGAAGTAAATGAGAAATAATGCAAAGGAAGTAAATTTCTGAAATGTTGTGCTTTCTTGCGCTTGAAGGTAATATTGCGTTTGTGTGTGTGCGCGCATGTGGTGGCCCACAATAAGTGTGTTTTTTTTTCTGTTGAACCAACGATTGATGGTTAAATTGATTGCTTTGGGTCATTGGATATTACAGGGTTACAGTTCGTTTCTGATTGAAACTAAAGTTTGTTACATTATTTATTTTTGTACAAAGTATTTGAATACATAACAATGGTATATTGGGTTACACTAAGTGAAACACAAGTTAGTGCCTTTGGTGTAGAAGAAGTGAAGGTTAATCGAAGCGTGATTCATTGAAAAACCTTATTTTGACAGGAGTTTTAAAAGATTAAACCTTAAGTGTCAGTTGTTGTGCACAACAAGAAAGCCAATCAAGTAGGTATTTGAAAATACTGATTATATTTAGAAGTTGATTGAGCTGATTGTATTCATATTCAGTTGGGTCATTTTGAATTAATTTTTATTGTTTTAATAAATCCCTTGTTTATTTCAGCAATATAGAGTGATCACTTGCATACATAAATAGTTGTAACTAGTGACAAATACTTTATATAGAGAGAACTTGCATTTAGTAAAGAGCAGTTGTATAAATCAAGGATAAAAGATCAAGAGATCACGTCGAGAGACACAAGTAAAAGAATCAGGTTTCTAGCGCCAATAATTCTAAAAGCGTTGATACACCTAGGACAGTAGAGGGTGCTACAGATACAAAGGAGCTGACAGAGCGCGCTGACCATTCCAGTGCTGGTGTTCACAAGATTGCCAGTTTTTCATGGGGAAGACAGATGAACAAACCACAGAAAGGATCTTCGCATTCAGGTTTCTCTGCATCGAGCAGATCGGCACAGAGCTCTTCGGCCAGACGAAAAAGTGCATGTCATCGTTGTGGCAGAGACAGTCATCAGCCACATGAATGTCATTTCCGCACTGCAGTATGTCATTGAATGTGGTAAAACAGGCTTTTCTGAAAAAGGTCTGCAAAAGCAGTAAACGAGCAGGTAAAGCCCAGTTAGTGACAGCTACAGCTGACGAAATGAGTGCTCCTTTTGATGCATTTGAACTTTTTACAGTTTACACTGCACAAGGACAGAAAGATGGACAGTTTCTGCAATTGGAACTCTCAGGGAAGATAGTAACAATGCAGATTGACACTGGCGCATCTGTCTCTCTAATTCCAGAATCCGTATACAAAGAGCTCCTGAATGACTGCCCGTTGCAGCCAGCTGAAATTCATCTCTCATCATATACAGGGGATACAATACCAGTTCTGGGAGAAATTCAAGTTCCAGTTC
Source organism: Culter alburnus (assembly GCA_028476615.1). Classification (NCBI taxonomy): domain Eukaryota; kingdom Metazoa; phylum Chordata; class Actinopteri; order Cypriniformes; family Xenocyprididae; genus Culter; species Culter alburnus. Next base: position 64,267 of record JAOTNS010001975.1, on the reverse strand, counting down.
AGTATAACAGAAATGAATGGAGACTGCAATTGATGGTAGTCAAGGGTGACAAAACACCATTACATGTCGAAATTGGCTGCAGAAGATCAAGCTTGACTGGGGTAAAATTTTCAGCCTAAAACAAAAGACAAGAACTGAGCCCTCTCTTAAAGCCGTACTGGACAAGCATAAGGATCTTTTCAAAGATGGTTATGGAAAGATTAGAGAATTCCAGGCTAGAATCCGAGTTCAGCCTGATAATAAACCAAAATTCCATAAGCTGCGACCTGTACCATATCCTCTGAGGGATGCTGTGGAGAAAGAGTTGCAGCGACTGCAAAGCAATGGAATCATCACTCAGGTGGAACGAAGTGATTGGGCAGTGCCTACAGTAGCGGTTCCCAAGAAGGATGGCTCTGTCAGAGTGTGCTGTGATTACAAAGTGACTATTAATCATTGTATACTCCCTGAAGAATATCCACTGCCAAATACTGAGGATCTATTTGCCACCCTAGCAGGAGGTAAAGTGTTTATCAAACTTGATCTGTCATTCGCATATCAACAGTTACCTCTAGATCTTGAGTCAGAGCAGTATCTGACAATCAACACCCACAAGGGTCTTTTCCGTTATCACCGCCTTTATACGGTGTTTTGACAGCTCCAGCTGTTTTTCAGCACACAATGGACCAGATACTGCAAGGCATAGATAATGTGATCTGTTTTATGGATGACATTTTTTAGTGTCAACATCTACTGAAGTAGCACATCTAGCAGTACTGGATCAGGTGATGGCCAGGTTAGAGAAGCACAGACTGAGGATGATACTCGCAAAGTGTGCTTTCCTTCAAGACTCTGTAGAATACTTGGGGTACAGGATAGAGGTTTTAGCAAGGAAACATGGAACATGGTGAATGCAGGCGCATCCTGATGTCCCTGGTCGACAGCCATACCTTATGTCCTGGCTGGTAGTTGGGTGCTTCAGAACGTCGAAGGTCAGCTGCCATCCTGCGCCTGCATAGAGCTCGTTGGAGTTGGAGATGAGCTGAGTCCCAGACCCTCTCGCTCTCCCGGAACCAGTAATCCACTGCTGGCACATCTGATGGTTCCCCGGTCCAGGGGAACAGTGGGGGTTGATAGCCGAGTACGCACTGGAAGGGAGTTAGCCCAGTGGTAGGCTGACGGAGGGAGTTCTGGGCGTACTCGGCCCAACCCAGAAACTGGTTCCAGGAGTCCTGGTGACCATGACAGAAAATACGTAGGAAACGGCCGATCTCCTGTATCTTCCTCTCTGTCATCCCATTCGTGTGTGGATGGTAGCCGGAGGAGAGGCTTACGGTCACACCTACGAGCTTGAAGATTGATTTCCAGACTTGGGAGGTAAACTGTGGTCCGCGGTCAGATACAATATCTTCGGGAAGTCCGTAGTATCTGAAAACACAGTTAAACATTATCTCTGCAGTTTCCATAGCTGTGGAAGTCCTTGCAGGGGAATCAGAGGACATGACTTTGAAAATTGATCCACCACCACCATAACACAGGTGCATCCGTTGGAGACTGGAAGGTCTGTGATGAAATCCACTCCTAGGTGTGACCAGGGGCGATAAGGAATGGGCAGAGGTTGTAGTTTCCCGGAGGGAAGATGGCGTGGACTTTTTGAGATGGTATGTTCCCTGCACCCTTGCACGTACCTCCTGACGTCATCTGCCATGTTCGGCCACCAGAAGCGTTGTTTTAACAACGAGAGGGTTTCATTGACCCCTGGGTGGCCAGTGCCCAGTGACGTGTGTGATGCATGGATGAAGGGAGTGCGCTGTGTCCAGGTGATGTATTGCAAACCTTGGGGGCAACCCGGCGGGGTGTTGGTGGAGTCATTGGACTCGGCAGGGTCTCTTCTGACCAGACGATAGGATTCACGATAAGTTTCTCAGGGAGTATGGGCTCTGGATCTTCGGTGCTTTCTTCAGGTCCATGAATATGGTAAAGAGCATCAGCTTTCACGTTCTTTGATCCTGGTTGATATGAGATCGTGAAATTGAATCCGGTGAAGAAAAGAGCCCATCTAGCTTGACGTGGATTTAACCTTTTGGCGTCTCGTAGATACTCCAGGTTCTTATGGTCCGTAAGAACTATGAACGGGTGCTGAGCTCCTTCGAGCCAATGCCTCCACTCCTCCAGGGCGAGCTTGATGGCAAGAAGCTCCCTGTTCCTGATGTCATAATTGACCTCCGCCGGGTTGAGTTTGCAGGAGAAGAAGGCACATGGATGAAGTCTACTTGGGTTGCCCTACTGCTGGGAAAGGACCGCTCCCACTCCGGTGGTGGAAGCATCAACTTCAACGATGCATGGTGTATCGGGATCAGGATGAACCAGGAGGGGAGTGGTTGTGAAAGCTTTCTTCAGGGTATCGAAGGCTTGGGTGGCTGCTGGGGTCCAGGACAGAGACTTGGCCTTACTGCGCAACAGGTCCATAAGAGGAATGGTGATAGTACTGTAGTCTTGGATAAATCTTCTGTAATTAGCGAAACCCAGGAATCTTTGTAGTTCTTTTACGGATGTGGGGATGGGCCAGTCCTTGATTGCTGAAACCTTACTTTACTCTCGTCCATCCGGATGCCACTGTGATCGATGTTGTAGCCAAAGAACTGATGGAAGATGCATTTCTCTGCTTCCAGGAACAGATTGAAAGCCCTCAGGCGTTGCAGGACCTCCACAACGGGTGGAGTAGATCAAGATGTCGTCAATGTAAACTGAACTGACTTGTGCAGGAACTCCCGGAGCACCTCATGCATGAAGTCCTGATATACAGAGGGGGCGTTGACGAGTCCATACGGCATCACAAGATACTCATAGTGGCCGGTAGGGGTCACAAAATCTGTCTTCTATTCGTCCCCCTCACGTGTTCGGATGAGGTTGTACGTGCTGCGGAGGTCCAACTTGGTGAACACAATGGCACCTCGGAGATGTTCCAGCGCTTGATAGGATGAGAGGAAGCGGGTATTTGAATTTCACTGTAATCTTGTTTAAAGCTCTATAATCTATGCAGGGCCGCAAGCCTCCATCCTTTTTAGTCACAAAGAAGAATCTGGAAGCAGCAGGGGAAGTAGACGGATGAATGTAGCCTTGTGATAGAGCTTTGGTGATATAGTCCTCAATGGCCTTCTCCTCCGGGATGGAGAGAGAATAGATTTTCCCTCTGGGCACTGGCTCACCGGGTATCAGATCAATGGCACAGTCCCATGGCCGGTGTGGAGGCAGCGTGGAGGCCTTCTTAGGACAGAAGACATCGCTGAAGTGGGAGTAACATTTATGGATGTCTGTTGAGCGATTTTCAAGTGGGCTTTCCACAGACGTAGCACAGACTTGGATTTCTTCAAAATGTGAAGAACATGGAACAGGAAACTCATGAAAACAGTCATTAAAACACTGGTTACCCCACTTCAGGATCTCTCCTGTCCTCCAGGAGATGATGGGGTTGTGCTGCTCCAACCAGGGGTGCCCTAAAATCACGTCAGCGGTTGAATCCTCCAGAACCAGCAGATGGATTTCCTCCATATGAAGAATGCAGTTTTGAAGGTGAATAGGGCCGACACTGTAGCACATCTGTCGTAGAGGTCTTCCAGTCACTGAGTGGATTTGGTAGGTTTTCGGCATGGCTGCTGTTTTGAGCTGAAGCTGGCGGCAGAGGGCTCCAGAGATGAAATTCCTGGCTGACCCAGAGTCGAGGAGAGCATTAACTAGAAGTCGGCAGCAGTAAGGTTTACAGCAATGGTAAGTGGTTTCATCTTATTTAGTGTAGGCATGATAACACTTACCATGCGTCGTACGGGGCGAGTGGGGCATTCAGCGATGTAATGCCCAGCTTGACTACAGTATAAGCAGAGGTTCTGGGTCAGCCATCTCTGCCGCTCAGCTGATGAAAGACGAGAGTGAAATAGCATAGATTTGCATAGATTCGTTTGCTGGTTCTGGGGAGCTGACGGATTGTGGATGGTGAAGGATGGATGGGAAAAGTGACTGGCCCTGGTGCTCTTCGAGACACGACTGCATACGAGTGGCAAATCTGATGAATAGCTGGATAAACTGCGCGAGCCCGATGGAATCCTCGTATGCAGCGAGATGCAACCACACGCGGGGGTCTAAACCTTGGCGGTAAGTGGTGATCAGGGCTTGTTCGTTCCAACCAACCACTTGACGCAGCAAGGGTTCTAAACTGGAGAGCATAATCAGTCACAGACATGGAACCTTGTTTTAATTGATATGTTCTCTCACCAACAGATGAATCCCAGGCAGGTTTTCCGAAAACTTCTTTAAAGTGAGTAATGAAGCTTGACAGAGACTGAACTGGGGTTTTTCTGTGACCAGAGTGGTTCAGCCCAATAAAAGCTTTTCCGTCGAGTTGGGAGATTATAAACGCCACTTTAGAGCTGTCGGTGGGATACAGGTGCAGTTGCATCTCCAGGACCAGCGAACACTGCAGCAGGAATCCGTTGCAATCCTCCTCTGAACCAGAGAAGGGTGCCGATTTGGCCATGGGACTGGTGACCGCAGGTGGTGAAGGAATGGTGGCGGGGAATGCGGAAGTGTGCGCTGGTGATGTTGTTGTGGAAGTGCTGGAGAGTGTGTGCGAAGAAGTGCATCCACAAGATCTTGGAATGGATCCGGAGCGCACATTCTGGCTGTTCAGACAGTTTTGTCCAGTCTTCTGTTACAAACAGAACACTGGTGGAATATAAGGGTTGTTTATTGAACAGTTCAGAATATGTGAGCAGAGTGCAGGTGAGTAGAGACAGATGCAGTTCGTGGCAGATGTAATTGTAGAGCTGATACTTGTCTTGTAATTTCCAGGAATCGAGGATGGCAGGTAGACGAGGAGCAGACCAGACACAGAGACACTCACGGAAGATGAGGAGAACAATGGGAGACGAGGAGAACACTGGAGACAGGTGAATAATCTTCAAAGGAGTCCTTGAGGTAAGCATAGCAAGGTGAGTATACATTAACGAGACCGGACTGTGACTGTGTGAGCTGCTGTGCCTTTTATGGTGCTGGTGATTGCTGTGCTGATGGGATTCATGGTTAGTATTCTGGTGAGGGAGTGCGCTGTGATTGGGTGACTGTGGAGCCTGGCGTGTCTGTGACAGATGTCATGTCTCCTCGTCTTTTTAAAGAGGTTTTTGATGTGGTTGGTCCTGTCTTTCTGGTTTTTATTAATAAATGTATTTGCATTATTGTAATCAGGAATTGTACCTGACTGTTTGAAGAATGCAATTGACCCTTTACTAAGCCCCGCCCTCAGTTACTGTTGCTACGCCTGTCAAGCTTTCAAACCTGGCAAGTCTATTACAGTATGTATGCACCAGTGTCAGACATTTCCAAGGAGATAATTAGTCATTTTTGGCAAACAGTATCTGATGATATCGAATATCTGAGAGAGCAAGACAAAAGGGACTGCAGTATGCATTTGAGGGATATATCCACAACATAATATGCAACCGATTAGAAAATAATTTGATCAAAATTGAAGCTAAAGCTCCCAGCTCAAGCAGCAGCCGCCTCATATGCTGTCCAATCAAATGGGAAACACACAAACTGAGGAACAGCTTTGTTCATCCACAGCAGGTTAAAGGATAGTTCACCAAAAATGAAAATTTGATGTTTATCTGCTTACCCCCAGGGCATCCAAGATGTAGATGACTTTTTTTCTTCAGTCGAACGCAAATTATGATTTTTAACTGCAACCGCTGCCGTCTGTCAGTCAAATAATAGCAGTGATTGGGAACTTGAACAATAAGAGTCGAAAAAACTTCCATAGACAAATCCAAATTAAACCCTGCGGCTCGTGACGGCACATTGATGTCCTAAGACACGAAACGATCGGTTTGTGCGAGAAACCGAACAGTATTTATATAATTTTTTACCTCTATACACCACTATGTCCAACTTCGTTCAGCTTCCGGCTAGTGAGGTCTGATCGCGCTCTGACAACGGAAGTGATGTCTCGCGCTCATTGAAGTATATAGGCGAGACATCACTTCCGTCTTCAGAACACGTTTTTTGACCTCACTAACAGGAAGCTGAACGAAGTTGGACATAGTGGTGTATTAGAGGTAAAAATTATATAAATAATGTTCGGTTTCTCGCACAAACCGATCGTTTCGTGTCTTAGGACATTAATGTGTCATCACGAGCCGCAGGTTTTAATTTTGATTTGTCTAAGCAAGTTTTATTTACTGTTATAGTTGAAGTTCCCATCTACTGCTATTATTTGACTGACAGACGGCAGCGGTTGCAGTTAAAAATCATAATTTGCGTTCGACTGAAGAAAAAAAGTCACCTACATCTTGGATGCACTGGGGGTAAGCAGATAAACATCAAATTTTCATTTTTGGGTGAACTATCCCTTTAAGTGAAATTTGTGAAAATAACCTAATAATTAAAAATCAAACAGCTTATCCATAAGTCTTGTGGAATAAACACAAGACATTAGCCTGACCACTTTGCAATGATAACATTCTTTCACTTATATTTTTAGCGCACCAGGCTTCTCTGTCTTGCCTTTAATCATATTATTTATGTTCAAATATATGCATTATGAACAAAGAACCATCATTATTTCCAAGCAATGATGCTAAGTTAGCTAGCTAGCTAACCTACCCGTAAGATTGTTCTACGCTTACTGCATGTGCTCACATCAAAATTACATCATTGTTGTCATGATAAATAACACAAAATTACTGTATTTGCATTATTGTAAGGGAGATGTAGACATTAAAGTTGGCATAAAATCAAAATTGAGCCTATTTACTTTGTTAGCACATATTACTAGTCTTGTGGTGAACAATTAATCCGTGCAAGTTAAGACACAGAAAAAAATTGATTGTCGCGATAATCTTTAATCAAAATCTGAAAAGTTACTTCCGGTCTGGAATGGCATTCCTTCTCTGATGACGTCAGTTTAACGGCTTGGGTTGAAATCACGTAAACCACTCCCCTGCAACCGTTAGTCTGCTATGAGCGAGAGATGGAGAGGAGGAGCGCTAAAGTAAAACTCTGCCCTCTATTCAATATTCCATTTCACTTGGTAATACATTTACATTTATGCATTTGGCAGACGCTTTTATCCAAAGCGACTTACATTGCATTATACTATACATTTGTATCTGAGTATGTGCAATCCCTGGGATCGAACCCATGACCTTGGCATTGCTAGTGCCACGCTCTAACCACTGAGCTACAGGAAAGCTAAAACGTAATACGTCACAACTCTGTACCCAACACAATACGTAATACGTCACAACTCTGGAGAAAAGTCGTTTGCAACTTCCGGTTCACGTGGACTTAAATAAAGCACAATCTGATAAGTAGCATTTTTCACTATCATTTATACTTCTTTTAACGATTAATGCTATATCATATTGTGTTACCACTACTGTTACTTGGATTATTATAAGGGTAGGTTTAGGGTTGGGGTTGGTGTAGATGTTAATAAAGCCATAAACCACGTTAATATCACGCTGGAAGTACAATCTGATAGGTACCATTTTTCGCTGTCAGATTTTGCTAACGTTACCTACTGTTTCAATAGGAGGTAGCAACATCTGACAGGGTAGCACAAATTGTCAGTACACTGGCATTTCTCCCCTTGGGTTTTAGGTTTCGGGAAGGGATTAAATTCCACCACCCCGTCCAAACTACCGGGTATCACATTTACACAATCCATACGCACAACGCTTCGGCATGTTTCCCTCACTCGAAAGATTGACAGACCTCCCGTGCCTAGTTACGGTTGCTAAACCACGATTGGCATGTGCCGGTTTTCAGGTGTGGCTTAGCGAAAGGTCAATTGTTAAATCTCTTTTAAAAAGTCCAATTGGATCCATCATTTTTTTGTCTAATTTTAGGCCCATCTCTAATATTTATTTTTTCTCCAAAATTTTGGAGAAAGTGATTTTTCACCAGCTGCAGAGATTTTTGAATGACAACAAGATTTTTAATGTTTTCCAATCAGGTTTTAGAAAGTTTCACTCTACAGAGATTTGATACAGTGGACCATGAGGTCTTGTTTACTCATTTAGAACAAGTTGTGGGCATCAGAAGAACTTCATTAGGTCGGTTTCAGTCATATCTTAAAAATAGAAGCTTTTCAATCAATATTGTGCACTTAAATTTGATAGGCAAATAAACTTAGTTGTCAAATCTAGTTGTCAATTAAGAATGTTGGCTAAAGTAAAGACCTTCCTTTCTTTTAAGCACTTTGAAATTACAATTCATGCTTTTATTTCTTCTAGGATTGATTATTATAATTCCCTGTATTTGGGAATAAACAGTTCTTTAATATCTAGATTACAAATGGTCCAAAATGCGGCTGCACGTCTTTTAACCAATGTTCGTAAACACAAACATGTTACTCCTGTATAATGTCTTTACATTGGCTCCCAGTGCTCTTTAGAATTGATTGTTTAAACGGCCTCACTCCCCTTTACCTCTCAGATCTGTTGTGTGAATATCGTCTGGAAAGAACTCTTAGGTCTGTCAACCAGAGTCTGTTAACTGTTCCAAAGTCTAAATTAAAATCTAGGGGTGATCGAGCTTTCGCCATAGCTGCACCTAAACTTTGGAACACGTTACCGATCCATATTAGAACTGCACCAACGTTACATATTTTCAAATGAAAGTTAAAAACTTATTTTTCACTAAGGCCTATGACTTGTGATGTTGCTTGTTGTCTGATGTTTGCTTGGATTGTATGTTTTTTACATCATTGTACAGCACATTGGTCAACTGTAGTTGTTTTTTATTGTTTTATAAATAAATTGCTGAAAAACTGAAAACTCATCTCTTTCGTGAGCACTTAACCTCATCTTAAAAAAAAAAAAAATTATTATACCTATCCTTTCACTTCCTCTAATCCTTCTCTATTGTAGCTTATGATACTCTGAGCACTGCCTATAACTTGTATTGAGCACTTCTTGTGTATATTTGCCTCGTCATGACGACTCGCTTGTTGTATTCCTCACTTGTAAGTCACTTTGGATAAAAGCGTCTGCCAAATGAATAAATGTAAATGTAAATTGAGACTTGAATGCACCACATTAAAACTTACCTGGGGTGCAGTACACCACACACACACCAACACACACACACACACACACACACACACACAGCCTTGGCTGACCAACGTCACACAAAGATTGAATGATATCACTGCATAACACTGAAATCAAACAATCCACTGGACTGGAACTGGATTTACAATCCACAGCAGTGAAAGAAAAGGGGCGGGCTTTCGACCAAGACACACTCCGGGTAGTGATGGGCAAATGAAGCCTCATGAAGCACTGAGGCTTCGCAACCCATTGCTTCACCAAAAGGTTCATTACTCGAAGCTTCATTCAGCATTGCTCACTAGTGACACCTAGCTACTGTGCAAAGAAATAGCAGACAAAATTAATCCTGAGTCTATGACCTGAACAGACGTGCATTACCTGGGTATAAAATAAAATATGTATCTTTCTCTGTCTGACTTTACTTGTGCAAAGACAACTGTCACACACACACACACACACACCACACAGTTAATTAATTATTCATAATTGTTTGGATAGTGGCAGTATGTACAACAAATTGATGCTGTGTTGAGTGCAGTGATTGTGCTTATGGGACTGGGATATGGAGCAAACTGCAACAGAGTTTGGGGTGGGTGAAGGAAGGATTATAATTGATTTTTATTGAGGAACAGTATTTTTTGAAGTGTGTTGGGGTTTAGTCGATTCCTCTTGGACAAAACCTCTCCAGCCTTGGAAAAGATCCTTTCGCAAGGACAGAGGATGCAGGGAAACATAACAATGTCAGTGCCAGCTGGTACAAGTGAGGATACAGATGCTTCTGTTGAGCCCAATATACTAGTGGATCCTCAGATCTTGAGAGATCCAGCATCTTCCACAAGGAAAAGGGTTGGGAGTCCTTGATGACCATGTCACCAGGGCCTCATTCACCATTTCTTTTTTGGAATCTATAATAAAATACAAATCTGGTGTATTGTAGGAGCCTAACACCTTTTTAAATAAAGAAAATAAATATTATGTATTACTTTGAGTACTGTATGGATTGTTACTAGTTTCTGCATGTTCATGCAGTGCTCAATAATGCCTGAGCATGGAGGAGGTGTTTTGCTGTATGTCAGCTCCTTCAGGCACAGCAAGCATTTCACCTTGAAACATGAAATAATAGACATGAAAGATTATACAGCCATATAGTGAGGATTATAATTATATTAAGATAAAAAATATAACAATTACACATATCTTATTGTGAGCAACCATTTCAAATGCTCCCAGACAGGGGAGGATTTCCTCTTTCTTGTTGGCTTGTTGGTCACACAAAAAGCAAACAAATCCAAAAGGGCGATCCAAATCAACAAGCAGTCCAGTCCAAGTCCAAAAATCCAAAGCAATCCAACTATCTATGTAATTTAATAATAATAATAATATAACATAACTAATATAAGTAATAATAACAACAATATACTAACACTAACCCAGTATAATAAAATAATACAGCTCTAATAATACAGTAACGACAATGACACAACTCTGACTCTCCGACACTCTACTACTACTACTGGTTCTACTACTCCTGAAACACCCACAAGGTGGCGCGTGTTTCGAAACCCCTTTATTCGGAAGCGACACTCAAACCGAACCGATGACGTATTCCACACAAACCGAGGCCTCGTTTGTCATCGGTCACGTGATTTCTACATTCCCAACACAAGCCTCGAATCGACGCTTCATCTGGCACGCCCATTTATGCTCGACACAAGCTCCGACGCCTCGGTTCAAATGTCCCATCACTAACTCCGGGGGCATAAACAACAGATCTATATACAAAAAAAGAGTGGTACCTCATTGGCTATGTATTTAATGATGGTGATAATTCAAACACGTCACAAACATCACTACACAGCTTTAACTTTTACCTGTCAAGTCACTTTTATTTATATAGCGCTTTTTACAATGCAGATTGTGTCAAAGCAGCTTTACATTGATAACTGGTATATAATTTTGGCTGCACAGCAGCTCTTAAAGGTCCCGATTTTCGTGTTTTTTTGAAGGTTTGATTGTGTTTATAGTGTGCAATATAACATGTGTTCATGTTTCGCGTGTAAAAAAACAGTATTTTTCAAATAATTTACTTATCTGTATACCGCTGTTTCCACTGTCTAAAAAACGGGCTGATGACTTCCTTGTTATGAAGTCCCTCCTTCAGAAATACGTAACGAGTTCTGATTGTGCCAGCGGTTCCTGTGTTGTGATTCGACAGCAGCTTAGCGAACCTTGCCCAGAAAGGTTACGCCTCTTACCATAACGTGGAGATGCACGCGCTCAGTGTTATTGTAAATATGTCTTTAATTTTACCCTATCAATTTGAGCCGGAATCAGACCCGGTGATTTGGACTGCGGGATGAAAATAACAACGTTTCGACGACATGGCGACATGACAAACACACTCTACAAACGCAACTCTTGTGTATTCCTGTGGGCGGAGGTTAGTCAAAAAACTGTTTTAGTGACGTCATTAAAGAAGGAAGTAGAGGGATGTAGTCCAAACTGGCCGTTCGATGTAGGCGACTTCTGTTAAATAAAATATCTCGCTTGGCATTGAACTTTGAGCTTTAAAATTTTACAGATTTTATTTATACTCTAACAACAACATTACACACTAACTAAAGTTTGAAACATGGGATCACGAAGAACTGGACCTTTAAAGAAAATGGTGTACGTATCCATCTTAAGTAAATTCAGTATTGATTCATTCCAATGTAAGTATCAAGAATTATTAAAATTAGTTAATTTATCTATATATCAGCACTGGAGTGAACAGTGATGTCATCATCCAGTTCAGTTCAGTTTGCCTACAATGGTGTCAATGCAGGCAGATCAAAACGCTGATGAATATCAAATGTCAAGTGCTCTTAGTCAAGTGCGTGCTCCTATTGTCAGACCAGACAGACAGAAACAGGTTTTTGGATTTGCAAATTCACTGACTCCACCCACAATCTCCTTCCTGTTTTCATGTTGATAGGTGATAAAGAAGTGTATAAGCATGATAGAACTTCAGCATACAGGTATCACGTTTCCTTTTAAATACTCTTTATTTTTGTTATACGAGATGTAAATGTGAGATGCAACACTAAATGTTGAGGTTAGTCTACTAATTAATGTAATTCTCAAATTTTATACATCAGTCTAACATCACAAAGACAAGCTCATCTCTAAACGGAAAGGCTTTGACCAGGGAAGGTGAGTGAACCTACAGTAGCATCATACTAAAATATATGCTACGCATTAATAGAAAGGCTTTAAAATTTTAAATAATTTAAAAAAATACATTTTAATTTATTGATCTGGTCTGCATGTTTGAGGTCAGTTATGCAGATAAAATAATACACTGAAGAACCATACAAAAGAACCATACCATCTTTCTCTATATGATAACGTTCTTTTTAGATGAAGTTGCCTATCAGAGTTTAGTCAACAGCTATCAGGGAATAAGGGAGAGTGGGGCACATATCGAATGACATAAAAAACACACCCCTCCACCTGTCATGTTTTGAGTATGAATAGTATTATGTTTCAGGTTACTTCATTCTTTTAGGGTAAATAAAGAAAAATATGTACTGTATTAATGAAAAAATATATGAAAAATATTTGAAATTTACGTTTTCCTAACCAGTCTAGGGTTGAAATATATAATGAAACAACACAGATATCTGCAATTATAAAAACAATTAATAATACAAAATAAAACAGTATTGCCTGAGATGTGGAGAAAAAAAAATATCACTCTGAATCTCAAGTGGATTTACACACTCTGAGAGATTGACAGCTTTAAGCATAAATGTGTCATTTTAACTAATGATTATTATAGTATTATTTTACTTATTACTATGCATTTAAATAATATTTATATGCATTTATAAAAAGAACATAGGCTATAAATTGCCATTTTTGCCTTTATTGTGACAGGACAGAGAGACCTGCCAGAAAAGAAAGAGGGAGAGAGAGGGGAACAGGACTGGGAAAAGGCACATGAGCCAGGACTCAAACTCAGGTGACATAATGCACAACAGTACTACATGTCTAAAAAATTTAGCCTTAAACTTGCACTGTAAAAAATGACTGTAAAATTTGCAGTAGTCCCATAAATCATCAACTTGTTACAGTTCTATGTTGAAGTCACCGCTGTAGTTCTTTTCCTCACAAAGGTATGAGGGTGAGGATGCTATAGGAGAGGAAGTGAAGTTAAGGAAGTGATCACTGACATCAAATTTATGCAAACTAATGGAACGGCTGGTTATAAACAGATTGCTATAGAGAGCAAGAACATTTTTGTCTCCTTATCAGAGTGGTTTTTGAAAGGGGAGAAATGCCATGGATTCAGTTTTATGTCTGGAAAATGAAATAAGAAAGGCCCAAGTTAGTCATGTATGACATGCTGTGAAAGAAGAGTATATGTGACCTGATCCAGCAAATTGAGTCACAGTGACCCAAATTTCAAAATTGAGATTTTGGTATCAATGGAAAGATGAGACAATAAGCTTTAAAATGATATTCTAGTCAAAGTCATACCTTGAATGGTTTTAAAGATATACCCATTTGAATTATGTTTGTCTGCCTCTTTTTCAAATTGAAAACCTGAGAAAATCGCTTTTAATTTTTTTGCCCGTTTTTTGTTGATATCTTTCAAAATCCATTGCATTAAAAGGGATAAACTATTTATTTTACAGCTTAATTTGACCAAAGACATTTTATATATATATAAATGCTAAACCAGGCTGAAGCTCAAATTATTTGAAAGTATTTATTTGAATTAAGACTTTAAGACCTGAAGGCTTTTTTAGAGGTTTTTTTTTTTTTTTTTTTCCTGAGCGACACACACAAAAGTAAAGACTCATAACTCCAAAACTGTAGCAAGGAGAGTCAAAAGGTAGGTATCATTTGATAGAAAACATTTAAATTTATGAAAATATAAATTACATTAACATTTGGACATTTTCTTGCTGATAAACAGCTGATAAAAGACAAAAATATATATACTTTTTTAAAATAATTTTTCTTTTTTTTATTTGACATGGAATAACTCAGGAACACAATAAGATCGCTAAAAAAATATTTTTGGTGATGCTCTCCTATATGTGAGCTGCATCTGGTTCAAATTTCGTGGTGATAGCATAAAGAATAGTTTGAAAAATTGTTGTTCATTTTTTCCGCAGCCAGGTGGCGCCAACGGGCGGTAAACTCGGTTTAGAGGTGCTTCTCAGCACTCGTTAGGAGTTTTTCAAAATGGTTAGATGCATTAAAAAGATGAGATTCTAAGCTTTAAAATGATATCTATTTGTGTTATTCCATGTTGGAAAACGAACATGGATGGGTCCGGGAACATTGGATACACACTGCATCCCGGAGAGATGAGAGACATGTTTTTAGCCAAGTATGTTAAATCATTCCGTGAGTAATATCCTGTGATTGATGTGCCATTTTTATGATCTGTGCATTTTTCATGAAGTTATGAGCACGTGAAATATACATACTTGTATTCAGTTAGCGGCTGTGCTGTTTTTGTTGTAAACGCATATTACTCAGACTCATTAGAGGGTGAAAACAACGCAACAGAAGCATGTTGGAGGCTTGATATGAAAGCTTAAAGTCTCTGGTTTTGTATGCAAAAAGAATTTTTGTGCTACCTATATGGATTCAATTTTTATTGGCTTTTAAAGAGAGACACGCAAATGGGAGTTTTATTTTATAAGGCGCGCTAGTCTGACAGGAGGATGGCTGGACCGGTCGCGTGCCTGTCAGTCGAAACGGGGCTTCCCATTGTTAAAAATCAGCGTTTAGGTCAGTGTGTTTACATTTCTAAGCTTTTTGATTGGTTCTATACAACGTGTAACACCATATTTGTAGAGCAGAGATAATGACGTTTCAGGGGATACCGGGAAATGCTCATAAGTGACGAGAGGAGTTGAGAAGTTCATTTCCAGCGAATTTAGTAAAACCATGTCAAATTTAATTGCCATTTAAATACCTTTACTCAATTATCTGGACTACAAAACTTTGGGAGATTATTTTTGAAAGTCTGTTCTTTGAAATTAGCTTAAAAAAAAAAATCTTAAAATAGGACGTTGCGACTTCCGACTCATTTCGCCAGATCGGGTCACATATTAAGTATGGTGATAAAAGGGAAAATATATAATTGGATCTTAAACTTTAGAACAATTCAAGTAAGAGTGGGGTCCGCATATTCTCAGACTTCTCCACAAGAGCAGTGGTCACCTTCTAACGTTTCTCCTCTGTCAAAATCCTCTAAAGTAAATCAATTCTTTATGAAAGAATTTTCTGTTTCTGATGCTTGGTGATTTCTTAACCCCTCTAGCAGGCAATATTCTTTTTCTCCCACGTGCACATAACTCAGCCTATGCAGCGAGCTAAACATGCAGTATGAGAAGGTGTGGCTCCATGAATAACAGGACACAGTTTTCTTCTTAGAGCCTTTACTGAAGACCTCTCTTTTCTGATTTGTAAAACTGTAAACATACAAGGAAAATTTATTATTTAACAAACCAAAACACATTGCTGTGGATTTAAATGCTGGAAGTGATGAGAATTCAAGATATAAGAATCACAAGATTACATTTTAAATACTTCAGTTTGTGTCGGTTCGCCACCATGAGGTTGCAGAATATACTGCAGTCAATTGCAGTTTTAGTACACAAAATTAACAGGCAGTTCCAAATACTGTTCGACATATTTATAATCCCAAAATTTATTTACTGCTACTGTAGAACGAAGTTATGCATTTGTTTCTTTTTTCACTATTCTGTAAAAGTATAACAGGTCTTTCCTCTTTAGCTAAATTTAGTAGAACATGAACTCAGCAAGCCTTGGTTAAAGCTACACAGGAAAACAAAAGCTAACGTTACTGGTTTTTTTTTTTTTTTACTTTGACAACCCGTATGAACGACCTAGTTTGTGTGAAAAGCAATGCTGACATTGACTTATAAGAAACTGTGCAACCACATGCAAACAGAAGCTAGCAACATTAGATTGACTTAGATAACAAACATCTTTTTGCTTGTAAGAGCAAAAAATAACCTCTTAAGTAACAGAACATTTAGAAAAACAAAATTGGCCATGTATTACTTACAGATTATGGCATGTCAAAGCTTCCCAAAGATATAAGGGGTCTGAGAGGAGTGTAGCGTGTCAACACCTCCAGACATTTTCTCACACTGCGTGTAAGCCTGCTGGCTCAACACATCACCAACAGAGCGCCGTCATAGCGCATGCAAAATATAATCAAAGAAGAACCCCCCAAAAAACACTAAAGGAGATACTGACCCCTAGTGGGAAAATAAAGAAATGCACTGGCGAACGTCTAGGTTACTAGTGTAACCCCCGTTCCCAGAAGGAGGGAACGGAGACGTTACGTCGATACTGACGTAATGGGGTCTCGCTAGGGAGCCCAATCACCTCCAAGGATACAAAACAAGCCAATGGGAATTGGCCTGTGAGATTTACATGCCGGGCCCCTCCCCCGGCATCCGGGTATAAATAGGGCCGGCATAGTCACCTTCATTCATATTTTTGCTGAGGAGCCGAGACAGGTATCTGGCCGCTCAGCGGTGGGTCAAAGCTCCTTCTGGGAACGGGGGTTACATAGTACCTAGACGTTCCCATTCAGTCAGTCACGTTCGACGTTACGTCGATACTGACGTAATGGGGTCCCGTGGAAAGCGCCATAGCAACTAAACCACGTTACGAGTGTTAGGGAGGCAGGTGCTGGCAGGCTAAGGCGTGCCAAATGCAAATGCGGCCCATACTCGCAACCCTCCAGCGCCCAGAGCAAGCCCAGGAATGTCTTCCATACCGGTGGGATGGAGAGGACAGGGCGTTACCATGGAGAAGTCGAAGCTGCTGTTCCTACCCACGGGGAAGAGTGCTTCGGAACTCAATCCCTCGTTTTTCAGCAACGACAAAAACGCCAGGAAAGCGTTCCCCGAGGAGGGGAAAGCTACGGAGACCACACCCTGCCCGAAGGGAGGTAACGTGTGGAAGACACATATGGACTGGTCTGAGAACAGTAACGCATATGGAAGATCTCTGATGTAGGTCCTACCTTCCGGGAGGAACGACTAGCAATCAGAGACGGGGCAAAGCGAAGCCGCCCAGGGAAAGACACGGGTTTACCGTCAGGGAAACCTTACCGTGGACAATCTCATATGGGATTACCCGAGGGGAATCACAGCATATGGGCATCTAGCCCAGTACAAGGGCAGACCAACTGGGCATACAGCAAGTACTGGACCTGGCGCCTGACGCCTCCGCCGCGTCTGGCTGCCGCAGGATGCAGGAGGAACTCCACAGGGTTCGCCGTTACGGGGAACTGAACTGAGGAGCGGAAAAAGTGCTCGCATTCCCTCTCCCGAGGGAAATGGCACAGCAGCGAAACCATGGCTATCTACGAGTAGACAGCACACGGGTGGACACCGATTCCACTCGGAGGTTATAATACCTGCGAATGTATTCGGTGTCGCCCAGCCTGCAGCTCTGCAGATGTCTGCAACAGAGGCGCCGTGCGCCAACGCCCAGGAAGAAGCAACACCCGAGTGGAGTGAGCTCGCAACCCGAGGGGGCACGGCTCGCCTTGGGACTGGTACGCCAAGGCGATGGCATCCACTATCCAGTGGGCCAACCTCTGTTTGGAGACAGCCTTCCCCTTCTGCTGACCTCCAAAACAGACAAGAGCTGCTCAGAGCTTCTGAAGCTCTGCGTGCGGTCCACGTAAACGCGCAGGGCACGAACGGGACACAGCAACGCAAGGGCGGGTCTGCTCCCTGGTCCCTGAAGGGAGTGGTGGGAACCTTGGGCACATATCCAGGCCGGGGTCAAGATCACGTGAGAGTAGTCCGGCCCGAATTCCAGGCACGAATCGCTGACCGAAAAAACGCTTGCAGGTCCCCAACCCTCTTGAAGGAGGCGAGCGCGGTCAGGAGCACTGTCTTGAGAGACAGATGTTTCAGCTCAGCTGACTCGAGGGGCTCGAAGGGAGCTCTCCGAAGGCCCGAGAGGGCGATGGAGAGATCCCAGGAGGGAATGAGGCGAGGCCTAGGGGGATTTAACCTCCTGGCGCCTTGAGGAACCTGATGATCAGGTCGTGCTTTCCTAGTGACTTGCCATCAAGCACATCGTGATGCGCTGCGATGGCGGCACATAGACCTTCAGGGTGGAAGGGGACAGCCTCCGTTCCAAACCCTCTTGAAGGAAGGAAAGCACAACACCGACCGGGAATTCCGGGGGTCCTCCCGGCGGGAGGAACACCACTCAACGAACAGACTCCACTTCATGGCATAGGCGCGCCTCGTAGAGGGGGCTCTGGCCGAAGTGATGGTGTCGACTACCGCGGACGGTAGGCCACTCAAGTCTGCCGCGTCCCGTCCAGGAACCACACGTGGAGGTTCCAGAGATCGGGCGCGGGTGCCATATGGTGCCCTGCCCCTGAGAGAGGAGGTCCTTCCTCAGGGGGATGCGCCAGGGATGGGCTGTCGCGAGGAGCATGAGTTCCGGGAACCAGGTCCGGTTGGGCCAGTATGGCGCAACTAGCAAGACCTGCTCCTCGTCCTCCTGACCTTGCACAGTGTCTGTGCAAGGAGGCTCACTGGGGGAAACGCATACTTGCGTAGGCCCCGGGGCCAGCTGTGCCAGAGCATCCGTGCCGAGGGTCCCCTCGGTCAGCGAATAGAACAACTGGCAATGGGCGGATTCCCGGGAAGCGAACAGGTCCACCTGTGCTTCCCCGAACCGGCTCCATATCAGCTGGACGCCTGGGGTGGAGTCTCCATTCCCCCGGGAGCGTGAGCTGTCGTGAGAGCGCGTCGGCCGCACGATTGAGCTCGCCCGGGATGTAGGAGGCGCGCAGCGACCTGAGTCGGCGCTGACTCCACAGGAGGAGATGGCGGGCGAGTTGCGACATGCGACGGGAGCGTAGACCACCCTGGTGGTTGATGTACGCTACCGTCGATGTGTTGTCCGTCCGGACCAGTACATGCTTGCCCTGTAGCAGCGGTCGAAACCGGCGCAGCGCAAGGAGTACTGCCAGCAACTCGAGGCAGTTGATGTGCCAATGGCGATGGGGTCCTGTCCAGGAGCCCGACGCCGACTGGCCACTGCATATGGCACCCCAGCCGGTGGTGGAGGCATCTGTTGTAACAACAACATGCCTGGACACTTGTACTAGGGGCACCCCGGCCCGTAGAAAAGCAAGGTCCGACCACGGGCTGAATGTGCGGCGACACTCCGGAGTGATGACCACACGGAGTGAGCCGCGGTGCCATGCCCACCTCGGGACTCGGTCGTGAAGCCAGTGCTGGAGCGGTCTCATATGGAGCAATCCGAGCGGCGTGACCGCGGCTGCGGATGCCATATGCCCCAGGAGCCTCTGAAATTGTTTCAGTGGGACCGCTGTTTTCCCGCGAGAACGAGTTCAGGCAGTTCAGCACCGACTGTGCACGCTCGTTGGTGAGACGCGCTGTCATGTTGACCGAGTCCAGCTCCACACCGAGAAAAGAGATGCTCTGCACGGGGCAGAGCTTGCTCTTCTCCCAGTTGACCCGAAGCCCCAACTGGCTGAGGTGACTGAGCACCAGGTCCCTGTGTTCGCACAACCGCTCTCGCGACTGGGCCAGAATGAGCCAGTCGTCGAGGTAGTTGAGGATGCGAACGCCCACTTCCCTGAGCGGGGCAAGGGCCCCCTCTGCGACTTTGGTAAAGACGCGAGGAGACAGGGACAGCCCGAAGGGTAAGACCCTGTACTGATATGCCTGCCCCTCGAACGCAAACCGTAGAAACGGTCTGTGTCGAGGAAGGATCGAGACATGAAAGTACGCGTCCTTCAGGTCGATGGCTGCAAACCAATCCTGGGGGCGAACGCACGTGAGAATGCGTTTCACCGTGAGCATCTTGAACGGGAGCTTGTGAAGGGCCCGATTCAAGACACGCAGTCCAGGATCGGTCGTAACCCCCCTCCTTTCTTGGGTACTATGAAGTAAGGGCTGTAAAACCCAGACTCCATCTCGGCTTGAGGGACAGGCTCTATTGCGTCCTTCGCCAAAAGAACCGCAATCTCCGCCCGCAGGACAGTGGCGTTGGGACCTGTCACCGAGGTGAACAGAACGCCGCTGAACCTGGGGGGACGCCTGGCGAACTGAATCGCGTAGCCGAGTCTGATTGTCCGAAGGAGCCAACGGGACGGGTTGGGAAGGCGTAGCCACGCCCCCAAGCTCCGTACGAGTGGAACCATCCGGACAACAGAAGTACCCACGGGGGGGCAGCATGGAGCACTGTGGCCCAACTCGGGAGGCAGTGCGTCCCGAAGTCGAGGCTGTGAGTGGGGTCCACTCACATGGCTCAGAGTGGGCAGGGTGCGTGGGAAGGCAGTGCGTTCCCGGGGCGCCAAGACCCTGCCCGTGGCGAAGGAAGGAGTGGCTGAGAGAGAGGGAGCAAAGGCTCGCTCACCCCCAGCGCAGACCTTATATGACCCAGAGGTTTCGGAAATTGCTCTTTTATTGAATGAGTGGGTAGCGGCCAGCGGCGGAACAGAAAGAAAAAACAACACAGGATTTGGAGCGGTGCGGTCACCATCTCCCGAGCGGTATCCGAAACCTCCGGGTCTCCCGTCTCAGGGCCGCTTCTTCGCCTTCTTCTTTTTCTTGGAGGGCGGTTTGGCGGTCTGGGCGGGGGGCGTAGCCTTCCTGCGGGTGGCTCGAGGAGGATGGGAGGGTTCCGACCTCACAGGAGCCTGAGCCGCAGGGGGACGCCCTCGGCGAGGAGCAGACGGAGGCACAGCCCGAGGCGGATTGGTGGCATCATCACGCCTGGGCAGGATGTGCTTGATGGCCTCCGTCTGCTTCTGCACCGCCGAGAACTGCTGGGCAAAGTCCTCGACGGTGTCGCCGAAGAGGCCGGCCTGGGAGATGGGGGCGTCAAGAAAGCGAGCTTTGTCGACCTCCCTCATCTCAGCCAGGTCCAACCAAAGATGCCGTTCCTGGACCACCAGGGTGGACATCGTTTGACCCAGGGCGCGTGCCGTGACCTTCGTCGCCCGGAGGGCAAGGTCGGTCGCGGCGCGCAGCTCTTGAAGCAACCCTGGTTCAGCACTACCCTCGTGCAGGTCCTTCAGGGCTTTAGCCTGATGGACCTGCAGAATAGCCATGGCGTGCAGGGCAGAAGCCGCCTGTCCAGCAGCGGAGTAAGCTTTGGCAGCGAGAGCGGCCGTGGTCTTACCCGCTTTGGACGGGAGACGCGGACGATTCCGCCAGGTGGCCGCGGACTGCGGGCACAAGTGCACCGCAATCGCACATTCCACCTGAGGAATATCCACGTATCCTTGGCTCCCCCATCGAGGGTAGTGAGAGTGGAGGAGGCAGAGGACCGTAGTCTGGCAGTGTGAGGTGCCAACCAGGTCTTCTGGAGCTCCTCATGCCTCCGGGAAGAACGGCACTGGGGCGGGACGCGGCTGAGCGCTGCGCCCCGACCCCAAACCAGTCATCCAGCCGCGAGCGCTCGGGACAGGGTGGAGGGTTCCACTGAGCCCGATGCCCGCGGCGGCCCGGGCAAGCATGGCTGTTAGCTCGGAGTCCGCCTGACTGAGCAACCACCCCAGAGGGCGGAAGCTCGGAATCATCGTCGGACTCGAACGTTCAACCCACTCCCCGATGCAGCGATCGACATCCGATCCTCTTCCGGAGCGCCGAAAGTGACGTGGGGCACCCCCGAAGAGGGCCCCGCGGCAGCAGACGGCATCTCAACGGCACATGGTGTTGTTGAGGAGTGGGAGGTTCGTGGGGGCGGACCCGACGAAGTTGCTCCCACTGTGATCCTCAGATCTCCCAGAGCACTAACCTGGCCGGTGGCCGCTACAGCCACCGGCGCCGGGGTAGTGACAGAGGGGCCTCTCACTTCCGTGTTAAAGAAGGAGAGGCGCGATCTCAACACCAACATGGACATGCCCTCGCAGTGAGGGCATGTACCATCCACGAGCGCTGACTCAGCGTGAGACAGTGGTCATGGCCGTCAGAGGAGGTCAGGAAACGACCGCATCCAGAAACACACGGACGAAAAGACATCTTGAAAAAGACGCTGATCACCCGTGCTTGCTCTTTCAGAAAACCTCACCAGCCGAAGCACCCAGGGATGGGCGTAGCGCCGTCCTGTGGGCAGCGCGCTGTCACCCCCACCGCTGAATGTGCCTTCCCACCAGCTGGAGAGACTCGAGCAGGCCACCGGAACAAAAACAGGAAGTAGCAATTAAAATTGCTGTTTGCAGGACCGTGTCCTTATAGCAATTAGAATTGCTGTTTTTGCTCTCTCTGAAATTTCACTCTTTTAAGGAGGTGAAAGATGATCAGCCGATTGGCTCCGAAGCAAAAGTATGAATGAAGGTGAGTATGCCGGCCCTATTTATACCCGGATGCCGGGGGAGGGGCCCGGCATGTAAATCTCACAGGCCAATTCCCATTGGCTTGTTTTGTATCCTTGGAGGTGATTGGGCTCCCTAGCGAGACCCCATTACGTCAGTATCGACGTAACGTCGAACGTGACTGACTGAATGGGAACTAATACCATACTATTGAACATAGAGGGACAGAATAATCACACTTTCACACATATTATTTTTTGGTGGACAATAGGCTTCTTCCAAATCTGGCTGACTGCATATAGGAAGCTGCTGTTCTTTCTGATCATGCTCCAGTTTGTTTGAATATTCATTTTGAAAGCTTTTGTCAAGTCACGTACCCCGTGGAAATTATTAAAAGGTTGCTTTCTAATGAGGACTTTATTCGTTTAATCACTCAGCAAATAGTTTTTTTTTTTTTGTTTTTTTTTAGTGTAAACAACTTAAACTAGTGTAAACTAAACTCCAGAGATTTCTGCTGCTGTTTTGTGGGAAAGTTTAAAAGCTTAAATTTGGGGAGAAATAATTTCATATACTGGAGGACTGAAAATTTCTCTACATTGACAAAGCATGAGCAGATTATCTCAACTTGATAATTTATATGCCAAGTCCCCGTCCCCAGATATATATAAAAAGCGTTTGTCTTTGCAATCCGAGATTGATATTCTTATGGTTCAGCGTACAACTGAACTTCTGCTCAGAACAAGGTCTACCTACTTTGAACATGGTGATAAAGTAGTAGACTGTTTGCGCACCAGTTACACAAGGCCTCTTCCAATCAGATTCCCAAATTTGAACTAACTCAGGTATCACTACAAATCATTTACAGATTAACTCTGTATTCAAAGAGTTTTATATGTCTTTGAATACAGAGTTTTACAATCATGTTCAGAGGAATTAGATCAGACAATTACTATCAAAGAAGTAAAGTCTCTTCTTTATAGTCTGGGAAAAGTCCAGGACTAGATGGGTACCCGGTGAATTTGGGCAAAATTTTTCCCCTCTATTATTGGATATGTTTAATGAATCATTCGTAAAAGGCCATCTACCTCAGAACCTCAATCAGGCTTCTATTTCTCTTCTTTTTAAAAAAGACAAAGTCCCATTAGACTGTACCTCCTACCGTCCGATAAGTTTGCTAAATGTAGATTTCAAACTGTTATCAAAATTGCTGACTTTAAGACTGGAAATGTTCTTCCAACTATTATATATTTAGACCAATAGGTTTATCGGAATCGTCACTTATACTCTAATTTCAGGCAGCTTTTTAATACAATTTATAATACTTCTCAGGCTAATAAAAGGGAAGCTTTGATTACGTTGCATGCTGAGAAAGTGTTGGACAGAGTGGAGTGGAGCTAGTTATTTTATACTTTGGATATCAAGTTGCTTTATACTTCCCCACTGGTAAAGTAAGGACAAACAACATTCAATGTGATTATTTTCGATTATATCACTCTACAAGACAAGGATGTCCTTTAAGCCTCTTTTATTTGCTCTAGCCATTGAACCCCTTTCTGTCGCCCTTCGATCTAACTCTGCTATTAGTGGCATAGTTAGGAATAGTGTCAAGTTAAAGTTCCTTATATGTAGATGATTTACTTCTTTATGTTTCTAATTTGTCTGTTACTGTCTCTGCTGCCCTGGCCACTCTTCAATCCTTTGGTCAGATTTCTGGTTATAAATTGAACTCATCTAAAAGTGTAATATTTCCCATTAATACATCAGCAAAGAATTTTCCTCTAAGTAGCCTTTCCTTCAAAATCGTCATATAGATTTTCATATCTTGGAATTCATGTTACACATAAATATGCAGATCTATTTAAATCAAATTCAAACCTTTGTTGTCCCGAACTTGGGAGGATTTTGTTCGATGGTCCCTTTTGAATCTATCTTCAGCTGCTTGAATTAATGCTGTGAATATGTTTTTTGTCCCTTGGTTTTTATATATTTTTTATTGCCTTCCTATTGTCTGGCTATCACCAGACCAAGCTCAATTTAAAATTGAACATTGGTCTGGGGAGTCTGCTATGTATTTTCTCCTGCACAAGAGGCGTGATCAACGAGCGTTATTCACGCAATTGGATAGTCCTTCAACCAGTCAGATCAACAATCCGGGTGACCTGCTTTTGCAGAGTGACACGAAAACTCCAGACAGGTTTAGTTTGTATTGGTTGGTAGCATTGATCAGCGGTTTGCAGAAGCAGCAATGGCATCGAGTGATTTTTGCAGGTTGTGCAAAAAAAAACATGAAAGTGAGTGGTATTTACACCCACTCAAGCGATTTGTTTGCTAAACTAAAGAAGTCATTCAGCATCATCTAGAGGTTAAAATGAATTGGATTGACGGTTGTACGAGAGACGGGTAGATCAGATAGAGTTGCAATCGGTGTGTAACAATCATATCATTCTAAACAAAAAGCTGCTTGCCCTCGCTTCTCTATCATCATCGTGTTATACCCGCCAATAGCGAGAAAGGTGGATAAGCCAGTCTGTGATTGGTTCCCGCAAAAGTGTAACAGAAGCAGTAGAAATGAACGTACGGGTTTCCAGACTGAGTTGCCGGGCAAAATCAAATCGCCGGCAGATCAGGGTGGGTTTACCCAGTCTAGCCTTCCTACCTTTCTCCCCCCAGATTTTTTTTTTTAGATTTAGACTCCCAAGATACTGGACTTATCTGGAATAAAAAGGTCCCCAGGTTACATAAAGTATATTTACAGAGACCCAAGCCATTGGGGGGCTTGGCATTACCGAACCTGAGGTTCTATTATTTGGCCACCAATATTAGAGTTTTAAAATGCTGGCTCCAAAATAAGAATTTAGAGTCTCTTCCCTCTTGGATTAAGATGGAAGCAAATTCCACTAAACCTAGCTCACTGAATGCTTTAGTACATTCTCCCATTCTATCTTCTACCTCACCTTTTGCTAAGAATCTAGTAGTTAAGACCACTCTTAAAGGGTTAATTCACCCAAAAATGAAATAATGTCATTTATACTCACCCTCAAGCCATTCCACACCCATAAGACCTTCGTTAATCTTCAGAACACAAATTAAGATATTTTAGTTGAAATCCAGTGGCTCCATGAGGCCTTTATAGGGAACAATGACATTTCCTCTCTCAATATCCATAAAGGTTCTAAAAACGCCAAAGGTGCACCAAAAAAAACAAAATAACAACTTATATAGTGATGGCCGATTTCAAAACACTGCTTCAGGAAGTTTTGGAGCATTATGAATCTGTGTATTGAATCATGATTCGGATCGCGTGTGAAACAGCCAAACTGTTGAAATCACGTGAATTTGGCGCTCCGAACAGCTGAATCAACACGCTGATTCATTATGCTCCGATGCTTCCTGAAGCAGTGTTTTGAAATCGCCATCACTAAATAAGTAGTTATTTGGCGCACCAAAAATATTCTCGTCGCTTTATAATATTAATATTGAACCACTGTACTCGCATGAACTGATTTAAATATGTCCCCAAAACACTGCTTGCATACAAGACAGCTGGCCTGCTCACACTCAACCCTGCAACTGTCACGATCACCATCCGTTCCTGCTCACTCCGGACTCCATTTCCCATAATCCTCCCTTGCCTATCACATGCACTCACTCCACCAATCACCTGTTACCACATCCACCCTAGCACACCACACTGATTACCACACACCCAGCTGCAGCTCATCATCAGGACTATAAAGGACTCACACTCACACCACCAGTTTGCGAAGTCTTGATTACCATTGTGTCATTTCTGAGCGTTTCTATCCTGTCTGCCTGCTTGTTATCGTTCCTGCCTGTTTCTTGTTTTTGACCCGTTGCTGCCTGTCCTGATCTTTGCCTGTCCCTTGACTACGACTCAGCCTGTTCCTCACTGTTCCTGTTTGTTCCTGTTTTGATCCTGCCTGTACGACCACTCTCACCTGTAAATAAATGCTGCACTTGGATCTCCCGCCTGAGTCTCCATTCGTTACAGAGACTTCGCCACCACTACGATCCAGCAGCTTCCCGGAGAGCATCTGCACGGTATGGACATTACGCAATTGTTATTGTGGAGCTCGCAGGGCACACGCTCATTAGAGGAATATGTGAAGGAATACTTGGACATTGCTTACCTCTCTGATCTGCCTGACTGTGCACTGATTGACTTTTTTTGTGATGGCGTCAACCAACCTCTCCAGACTAAATTAAGACGAGAGGGACCGCGTTCTTCACTTAGCAGCTTTATGGACTTTGCTTTGTTATGTTGGTTCTCTGTTTACTGTGGGGGTTGCGGAGGAATGCGACACCGTGGTAGAACACATAATGGCCGCCACGCCAAAGGACATACACAAAATGGCGGCTACCACCATAACAGCACCGAGCCATGTCACCGCTGATCGCCCAGAGTCAAGTCACGTCTTCGTAGATCGCCCAGAGTCAAGTTATGTCTCCGCTGATCACCCAGAGCATCGTCACGTCCCCGCTGAGCGCCCAGAATCACGGCACGCCTCTGGATCTGTCGGAGTACGGAGAGGATTGCTTTCCAGTGTGGCTGATCCACCGCTGATTTCAGCACGAGCGGCTGGCATTCCCAAGCATCCACCAGCCGCTTCGCACTCAAGCCAGCTTACGCCCTCAACCGCTCTTCAGCCGGCGCTCTCAAGTCGCTCAAGCAGCGGTCGCTACGCTCTCAAGCCAGCCGGTCACTTTGCTCTCAAGCAGCCGGCCTACGCTCTCAGTCCGGAGGCCGCTTCGCTCTCAAGCCAGCCGGTCGCTCGCTCTCAAGCCATCCGGTCGCTACGCTCTCAAGCCGCTACGCTCGCAAGCCAGCCGGCCGCTACGCTCTCAAGCCCGGTGGCCACTTCATTCTCTAGCCGGCGGTTGCTTCGCTCTCAAGCCCGGCGGCTGCTATGCACTCAAATGCACCGGTTGCCACGCACTCAAGCCCCTGGACGCGATGGACAAAATGGCTACTTTGCCAGTGCCACGGGCAAGATGGCCGCCCCTCGGTGATTAAGGATGTAGGGGGTGTTCCAGCCATTGAGTCCGCTCCAGAAACCGCTGCAGCCAGTGAGTCCGCTTCAGAACCCGCTTCAGCCGGTGAGTCTGCTCAAGAATCCACTCCTACCGGTGATTCATCGCCTCACCCTCGGAAGAAGAGGAGGAGGAGGAAGAAGGCTTCTTCCCCTCTTCAGGGCTCGGAGGTCCTCCTCGAACCCGCTGTGGGTCTGGTGACCACTCCAGAGGTCTTCCTTGCCCTGCCAGCACCACCCAAGCTCCTTGCGCTGCCAGCGCCACCCAAGCTTCCAGCCCTGCCAGCGCCGCCCGAGCTCCTTGCCTTGCCAGCGCCACCCAAGCGCCTTGCTCTTCAGCGTCTTGCCCTGCCGAGCTCCTTGCCTGCCAGCGCCACCAAGCGCGTCGTCTGCCCTGTCGGCGCCGCCCGAGCTCCTTGCCCTGCCAGCACCACCCAAGCGCCTCGCTCTGCCAGCGCCACTCAAACGTCTTGCCCTGTCGGCGCCGCCCGAGCTCCTTGCCCTGCCAGCTCCACCCGAGCTCCTCACTTTGCCGGCACCACCCAATCTCCTTGCCCACGAACCCGCCACGGTCCCCGTTGAAATCCCTAAGAACTTTTTGGGGGGGGGCAGTATACCTGAGGGTGGGGAGTTTGTGGGTGGGAACCCTGCACGGCCGCGGTCATCAGCGGCCTCTGAACTGTCCAAACCACCTGACCCGCCGTGGTCGCCAGAGACTCTTGACCTGCCGTGGCTGCCCAAGCCGCCTGACCTGCCGTGGTTTCCCAAGCCGCCTGACCTGCCGTGGCTGCCCGAGCCGCCTGACCTGCCGTGGTTGCCCGAGCCGCCTGACCGGCCGTGGTGGCCCGAGCCGCCTGACCTGCCGTGGCTGCCCGAGCCGCCTGACCTGCCGTGGCTGCCCGAGCCGCCTGACCTGCCGTGGCTGCCCGATGACCTGCCGTGGCCGCCCGAGGCCCCTGACCCGCCGTGGCCGCCCGTGGCACCTGACCCTCCGTGGCTGCCCGAGTGCCTGGACCTGCATTGGGGACCCTGTTCTTGTCTGCATGCAGGTCCCCAATGCACCCACCCCCCCTCCCTAGCTGTTCCTTTCACGCCGCGAGGACGCGCCTTCCGGGGGGGCGACATTATGTCACGATCACCATCCGTTCCTGCTCACTCGGACTCCATTACCCATAATCCTCCCTTGCCTATCACATGCACTCACTCACCAATCACCGTGCCACATCCACCCTAGCACACCACACTGATTACCACACCCAGCTGCAGCTCATCATCAGGACTATAAAGGACTCACACTCACACCACCAGTTTGCGAAGTCTTGATTACCATTGTGTCATTTCTGAGCGTTTCTATCCTGTCTGCCTGCTTGTTATCGTTCCTGCCTGTTTCTTGTTTTTGACCCGTTGCTGCCTGTCCTGATCTTTGCCTGTCCCTTGACTACGACTCAGCCTGTTCCTCACTGTTCCTGTTTGTTCCTGTTTTGATCCTGCCTGTACGACCACTC
This sequence comes from Culter alburnus, assembly GCA_028476615.1. NCBI lineage: Eukaryota > Metazoa > Chordata > Actinopteri > Cypriniformes > Xenocyprididae > Culter > Culter alburnus. The sequence continues at coordinate 35,256 of JAOTNS010001975.1, read as the reverse complement.
TCACCTGTAAATAAATGCTGCACTTGGATCTCCCGCCTGAGTCTCCATTCGTTACAGCAACACTTGCTCCAGTTTTCATTAGAACTGCATGATGCTTGTGCACCAGCAAGGGGGTCCAGCCAGTGGGGAAAAAACAAGCCAATCTCTCTCCAGTAATGACATTTAGATCAAAATATAATTAGGTAATGTCGTGCTGCATTTGATGGCATGAATTCTCAGACTGTATATCTAAGATATTTGGTGCCAATTTATCTTTATTCTTTATATTTGTAAACTAGCTTTCTCATCTTATGTTTTTGTCTTTAGTATGGATTCAGTGGGAGTGAATGTGATTGAAACAGCAGCTCTTGGGAGACCCTTTCAGCTGGGCATGCCATATGACTGCAGAAAGGATGCGTTAATACCAGGTACCAACATATAACTTTATCTCCAATTGATCTTGATCTTTGCGTCACTTTCTTTGTTCTTTCTGATTCTTATATTCAACTGAGGCTAGAAATGACTATATATTTGTAGTTTTGCTGAAAATGCATATATAGTATATGCAAATAGCCTATAAACAAAAGCAGTGAAACAATTTAATTGTTTTTTACTTCAGTAATCACAACCAGAATTGTCTCTCTGTAATGTATGTCGTTTTTAAACTAAGAAATTTTCTGTTCAGAGTTAAAAACACATTTTCCTGTTACAGGCATCAGACTTTGGAATAAAGAGCAGCTGCAGCAGAATATTTGTGCTCATACCCAAATTAATACTGGATTCAAAGTCACAGCTTCAGACTCAATTCATGACAAATCTAAATTACTAAATATGGATGGTGGACTACAACTGAGTCTTTTAGGTGATCTCATCCATGTTAGTGGAGCAGCGAAATATCTCAAAGACACCAAGACGTCTTTCATACAGCAGAGACTAACGCTTCATTATCATTCAACCAGCAGGTTTGAAGAACTGACCATGAATCATTTGCCTTCTGGAAATATTCCTGATGATGATGATATAGCCACACATGTAGTGACAGCAATACTGTATGGAGCAGATGCCTGCTTTGTGTTTGATAGAGAGGTTTCCTTAGATGAGGACAAAAACACAGTAGAAGGAGAAGTACAAGTGGCCCTTGAGAAACTACAGGATGTTGTTTCAGTAGATGCAAATGCTGATCTGAGCATGAATGACAATCAGAAAACTGCAGTCAAAAAATTCACTTGTACATTTTATGGTGACTTCCAATTGGCGTCTAACCCAACCTCTTTTGAAGATGCGTTTAAGGTTTTCGCTGATTTACCAAAGCTACTAGAAGAGAACCAAGCTCTGGCAGTTCCACTGAGAGTTTGGCTTTATCCTCTGGACAAACTTCACTCAAAACCTTCAAAACTTCATAAAGAAATCAACATTGATCTAATCATTGAGATTGAATCAGTGATTGAGAGTTTAAGTACAACTGAAATGAAATGCTGTGATCTTTTGAAAGACTTGCCTGCTTACATTTACTACATTTCATGATAAAATTCTGAAAATGCAGCAAAACTGCTACAAGTACAAGCTGAGACTCGTGAAGAAACTCGGCTCTTTGCTGCCAAACATCCGTGGAGACGTGATGAAGGAAACTTCACTGATTGATCTTCTACAAGAACATGATGAATCTCCATTTAGAGGACGTGACCTCACAGAATGGGTGAAGAGAAAGAGAAAGAGAGTCTGAGATCATTAAAACAGTTCTCAGACAGCTGAAGGATTATGGTGCGCAGGTAGAAGCCAACCTAGAACTGATCTGGATGGATCTACAAGTTGGGAATCTGGTCAGTTACACATTTACATCATTGGACTGCTCAGATGTTCTGCTACCTAAACAAAAGGCCTATCTGAGTCCTTCAACAAAAGGAGAAACTGACAAGAATTGTCCTGATTCAAAGCAAACATCTTGGCTCACTCTTGAGACCAAAAATACCATGAGGAGAAACTTAAATATATTTAAGAACTTGATCAATTCAAAAGACTGTAAACCAGCCAAGTTTACCGTGTCCTCAAGAGAAATGGAGAATAATCCAGGTTCCTGCATTCTCCTGTATGAAAATGGATGTGATGAAGCTAATTGTTTTACTCCTCCATCCAAACCAGCCTGTCCAATCACTAAAGAGGTCAAAGGTCAGAGTGTGGTTCTGAAGGTTCCTCCATTATGTCCCGCTACAGTGATGCTTAGATTACTGTATAAACTGAAGCAGGACATAGTCTGGACATCTAAACCAGTGCTGAAGGATCAACACACAGTTACTCTGACTGGTTTGACAGAAGAAACTGAGTATGAGATCAAATTTGCAGCACAGGGGAAACTCAACTTCACCATAGACAGTGATGTCATCAGCATCTCCACAGAGGTATGATGATCATTGAACAAAATATCAGGTGAAGAAAAATGTATTAATTAAGTTATTGAATAGGAATATATACAGTTTCATCACAAAGAGTTATGAGTACTTAACTTCCTCCCTTATTGTACATTTCAGATAGTCAGTTATTTATTAGAATCAAATGTACAAGTAAAATTATTACGATCAATACCAGAAAACACTGTATATTATGATTATTGTTTTGTCTATTAACAGAGGGAAAATAAAGACATTGGAACAGCAGAAGTCAGTCCAGATCAACAACTACATTCAGAAAAGACTGAAAGAGAAAAATTAGAGCATCTATTTCACAGACTTCATTTTGAAGACAGATGCTTAAATAAACTGAAAGCTGCAGATGTTCTTCAGATAACTGCCACATTCATTACAGTCCCATGAGTCTTGTGCTGAAGAGGAGCTGGTTCAGACTCTCATACAAAAACTACTGATGGACTACAGAGCAAGATATATTAATGTTAACAAGAGCAATGAACAGGATCAACACAACAAAGAGACATTGACTCATCTGAAGATGATGATATTTTTCTTGAATTGTTTTTGTCTATCAAAGCAACAGGTCAATCTGACCCTGTTCACCCGATGGATGTTCAAATGGCATGTTTCATTGTGTTGATGGTTTCCTGAAGCAGCTGATGGTCACTAAACTGTCCCAGTGTCAGTACGCTCTCTGCTTGTTCTGATCCATTCACACAACAGATTGAGTTTCCTCTCTGGACATTCAGACAAATCAACAAGAGCTGGAAGATGAGAAACACCAACAATGAAATTCTCAGTCAAATCCAGCCGGTCTACAAAGGACAAACTCCAATGTTGTTTTTCTACAGGTTTGGCTCTCTGTCTTCATCCAAGTCTCAGCTGATGAACAGTCTGATCAATGAGAAACACAACACGTTCTTCCACAGGAACTGCCCAGGAAGCAGCAGAACCAGAGTACTGATGGATGGAGTGGTGGAGATCGCCTGGTTCTGCCCCTCTGGGAAAAACACAGATAAATTCACTCACTGTGTTGCATTCTGTAATCTACACGGTGATGCGGGAGATCATGAGAAACAGCTGCAGATCCTCACTGAAATGAGCTCAGTCAATGTTGTTCTTCTGCCACAGTTGGACCAGAATGACAGAAGTGCAACAAAGATCCAAAAGCTGTATAGGAGCAATAAGCCACTCATTTGCCTTCTAACTGAGACTGAGCATACTGTAATTCAGATGAAAAAGGGGAAATTCAAAATTGGTCTGAAAGACAGAAATCAGTCAGAAGTATCTGAAGAACTCAGAAGAGCTATAAATGATTGTCTCTCCGAATCATCTTCCACTTTCAGAATTGAAAATGTGTCCAAACACTCAGACATCAGAGTAGATGAGGACGGTGATGAAGACTGCAAGAGAGGAAGAGAAGCAGCACAGCAGATGATGAGTTTACTGGAGAAGAATGACCTGACAGAATCAAAGACTTAATTCTGCCTCATCAGGGGAAACTGTGGCATCAGTGGTGTCAGATGAACAAAGAACTACATTGGAATAGAGCAGATGAACTAGAAATGGAAATAAGTATGGAAATAATGGTGTGAAAATCCGTCAACAGCAGCATGAATCTGACATCAGTGAATTTATGAGGCTTATTAAAGAAATGAACTCTGGTACTGAACAAGAGAAGAGGTTTTTTCTCAAATGGCTCAGAATCCTCCTGTATGAATATACCACAGCTGATCTTTCTGCTCTACATCACAGATATGATGAAAAATTGTCAACAGTCTTAAAACTGAAATGGTACAATATAAATTATGACACAACTGACAACTGAACAAGCAGAACTTGAGAAAAATATCTGAGGATCTACAAGTTTCAGCCTTTGGTTTGGAGCACATTATGAGGGAGATCGGTCAGATCTATGAATCATGTTCATCTGGAAGAAGAACAAAACAAGACCTGCAGTTTGACTTCTCTTCTCTCCCGAGTCTTGCAGCAGAGATGATGATCTCTGGATTTCCACTGGAGCTGATGGAGGGAGATACTGCTCTGTTCCTGTGGTCTGGATCTCTGCTGTTCTAGATGAACTCAAACAGAAACTGGGAGAGACCAGAGAGTTTGTGCTGTCAGTTTTGGGCTTCAGAGCACTGGAAAATCCACATGCTGATGCCATGTTTGGACTCCAGTTTGCCGTCAGTGCTGGCAGGTGCACCAGAGGAGCTTTCATGCAGCTGGTCAAAGTGTCAGACGAGATGAAAACAGAGATGAACATTGACTATATTCTGGTTGTTGATACTGAGGGTCTTCGTGTTCTAGAACTGGCTGGAACATCATCAAGACATCATGACAATGAATTGGCCACATTTGTTGTTGGTCTTGCAAATCTGACATTAATCAAACATCTTTGGAGAAAACACATCTGAAATGCAGGACATTCTTCAGATTGTTGTTCAGGCCTTTCTGAGGATGAAGAAAGTGAGACCGAATCCCAGATGTGTGTTTGTGCATCAGAGCATTTCAGATGTCACAGCTGGAGAGAAAAATATGGAGGGAAGGAGACGACTGCAGAAGACACTGGATGACATGGCAAAACTTGCTAATGAAGACGAAGAGGAAGACTCTGATGTTGAATGTTTTAGTGATGTCATTACATTTGATGTTCAGAATGATGTGAAGTATATTGCTCAGCTCTGGGAGGGCAGCCCACCCATGGCACCACCAAACCCAAGCTACTGTGAGAATATTCAAGAACTAAAGGATATGATTATGTCTCATGTGGCAAAATCAGATAAAATGATGCTGACACACCTAAAAGATCATATTAAAGAGCTCTGGAAAGCTTTACTGAATGAATGTTTTGTCTTCAGCTTCACAAATTCTCTGGAGATTTCAGCTTACAGGAAACTGGAGACTGAATACAGAAAATGGTCCTGGAGTCTTCGCAGTGCAGTGATGGAAATTGAGAACAAACTACACAACCAAATTGAAAATGAAGCAATTCATGAGATTGAAGAAACTGATATCCAAAGGGAACTGAAGAAAGCAAGTGAAGAAGTCGAAAAATCAATATCAGAATTTTTTGAGAAAAACACAGATGCTGCTTTACTGATTCAGTGGAAAACATTTGAAATCAAAATCAAAGAGCTTCAGGAAAACATTGGGAGAGAAACAAAGAGGAAATTAAATGAGATTCTTCAGCAACGAGACCTGAAGAAAAATATTGATGCTCAGATGACATATCATAAAAACACACTCAATGAAAAGAGCAAAGAACTTACCTTAAAACTAAAAGACAAAGCAAATGATGAAAAAACACTGAAGAAAGAATTTGATTTGTTTTGGTATCAGTGTGTGAAGAAGATCATCAAAGACACTCCTCCAATCAAAGACATTGATATAATGAGAGATGTGAGAAAGGTCCTTAATGAAATCAATGAAAGTGCTCCGTAATCACTGGAGGGAAAGCAGGGATATTTTCTCAGCACAAATTATTCAGATATGTACATTTAAAGAAATCCAGTGGACTTAAAAGAGATTTTTCAATTGTCTACAGCTCAACTAAAGATGTGTTTGGTACCTATGTATCTAAAGAGGATGAAGCCCAAATAAGATCATTAGTTAATGATGTTGTTCAGAAAACAGACACAATGATTCAGTCATTTAAAATTTCAATGATGGGCTACAACATCAGCTGCATTCAACAAATCACAGATTACATCAAGACAAGATTAACAGAACATCAGGAAGGAATAATGAAATAAATTCAAAAATGAATTCTTCATGGATTTGGTTCTTTGCATCTGTAAGAGATCAAACAAGATGATACTGACCAACACAGACTGTTCAGGGAGGCCAATGATCTTGAAACTCTTGTTGAGGGGAAGAGAGAAGAATATTATAGTATTTTCCAGAAATACTGCCATACAGCAACATGTTGAGATCATCTGTCAGAAAATTAAAGAGCCCATTGAGCACAGTATAAACAAGAAGACCACCAGAGATTTGACACATTAAATGGTGACAAACTGTGAATCATTAAATGGTAACAATTCTGGAGAACACGCATCTTGAAGACACAGGCAGAGTATTTCTGTCTGTGCCAGTGTTTTACCCAAGATGGAGAAAATTAAACTCCTGCAGAAGATTATTAAAGCTAGGGTGACCATACATCCTCTTTTTTTTTAGACATGTCCTTTTTTTATGGACCTAAAAATGTCCGGGATTCGGCTTTTGCTTTCTACTGTGTGCTATCTGACTACACCCCAAGTGCATGCACAAGCCATCTCTCTGACAGCAAGTGATCCCTTCAGTTCTCTTTCGCCCCTTATTGTATTAACTGTTAAATAGTTATGTCAAAATACAAAAAAGAAGAAAAAATCTGCTCTTGACTGAATACATTTTGTAACTTTAGTTTATTATGAATCTTATAAAAATGAATATATAATTTATGTGAAGACTATGCTGTTTTAGTTTTACATTTGATTATGCAGTTTCTTTATTGATTCAGCTGTGTAGCTCCATGTTACTGCCTGCCTTGCCTAATGCTTAGAACATATACTGGCATATGCAAAAGCTGGGGGCTAGGTTGTGCCCCGCTCTTTGACTTTCTCAGTTTGTGTAAATCTACTTAGGGTTCAGGAATTTATTTTGTTCCACATTAATTTCACACATGTCTGGTACAAATATGTGACTTTGTTTCATTATACAGTGTATATTTTTCTTTATTTACCCCGAAAAAAGGGAAGTGAAATGTGACAACGTGCCCCATAAGGGGGGCACCTTGTAACATGACCATTGACAGCTAAATTGTTATCTGATTTAATTAAAAAAAAAAAAAAAAAACATGACAACAAAATATTGTCATTAAAAGACAATAATTTTTTTTGGTTATACTTTATACAGTGCCGTAGTACCTTGTAATTACTCAAATAAGTACTGAGTTCTATTAATTTAGTACATTACACTTATAGAGTTACAGTTAGGGGTTAGGTTTGGTTTAAGGTTAGTTACTTGTAAGTATGCATAATTTATTGTTATTACTATAGTAAGTACATGTAGTAAAATGTAATTAAGGCACTGTAAAATAAAGTGTTACCCTTTTTTTCATATAAAATAAGCATTTTTTTTTAGAAATTCAAATTTAAATAATTTTGTAGCTTGACAACACTCTGTAAAACACAGATATACAGCACTGGTCAAAACAATATACAATGAAAGAAACATATCCAGACATTCAGAAAAACACTGAGCTGAACAAACACTCCTCTCCCACTCACAGCTCTCACAGAACATGGGATAAATAGACCAGACAGTACAAATGCTAAACATTTCTTGAAATAATATTTTCTGAATGTTCAGGTTCTTCCTCTCAGTCTATTTACTTTGTTAGTGCATATTACTAGTCTTGTGGTAAACGATTAATCCGTGCAAGTTAATGCACAGAAAAAAAAAATTGTTTGTCGCAGTAATCTTTAATCAAAATCTGAAAAGTTACTTCCGGTCTGTAATGGTGTTCCTTCTCTGATGACGTCAGTTTGACGGCTTGGGTTGAAAACGCTTAAACCACTCCTCTGCAACCGTTAGTCTGCTATGAGCAAGATATGGAGAGGAGGAGCGGTGAAGTAAAACTCTGCCCTCTATTCAATATTCCGTTTCACTATTCGTCACAACACTGGAGAAACGTCGTTTCCAACTTCCGGTTCATGCAGACTTTAATTTTGCCAGTTGTATCGTAACTGTATAGAATAGTATAGTTCTAATAGTGGGGCACATTGTAACGCAGTGTTACAACGAACCCTATCTGCGCAACTGGACTTCAAACCTGGTTAGTGTCTTCTGATAGTTAGTGAAGCATTAAAGAACTACCCAAACTGCTAAACAAGAGATTGGAGATTAAAATAATATTAGATTTGTCTAATTTTAAATAAACACAAAAAATATAGATGAAAAATTCGTAAGTAAGAAATTTATTTTGCTATTTTTAAAATAAATGTTCAAGTGATATCTTTCAAAGATTTTTGAATTTTGCCGTAATTTTTTATCTATATATTGTCGATATGGTGAGTTTCTTCATGCTAGCATGTGTGGAATTATTTAAACCACGCGTGTTACAACTAACCCCGCGTCAGTTTGTGCCCCGCTCTCCCCTACATATTAATGATCCTAACTGTTGTGTCACAGTCAGTGTTATGTTGAGATTCGCCTGTTTTTCAGTGGTCTTTTGCACGAATGAGATTTACATAAAAAGGAGAAAGGTTTTTTGAGGCTCACGGTATGTCATTTCCATGTAAAGAACTTTTATTATTTAACTATGCCAAGATAAATTAAATTTTTAATTCTAGGGCACCTTTAAAATGTCTAAATTTGCATTTCACGGCAATAGCTGGAAGCCTTATGTAAAGGAGTTCCTGGAATGTCACATGATATGGCTGTCCATTGCAGGACTCATTTGTGGATTAAACATACATAGAGCGCCCAATTTTCAGCATGAATAAATCACAGTACATGAGAGTGTTCAGTGGTACTGCAGTCAATGCACTGCATTTTGTTCACAAGACATAACAGAAGGCATTTAAGTCCCCAAAGACAGAAATTTAGACATATTTTAAGCGTATTTAAGTGCACACCTGAAGCCAAAGAAGTTAGTACAGAATTTGAATTTAAATATGAATTACAGAAGTACAGAATTTAATTTCCATGTAAAATAATGTTATGAAACTTATAGCCATTAAGCCATCTGTTGATTTGAATACCATAATGAAGTCGTTTATGGACAAGTTGATTCAGAGGAGATTGATGATGAATGAAAACACACAGATATGATAATATATAATATTCAGTGTAAATTGACCTGCATTAAAGGTGCTAAAGAGGATCTTTTCGTCAACTGAGAAACCAAAGACTGTTACTGGGTTTTTTAAATGAGCGCATGCGTAAGAACAACCCCCTTCCTTCACAGCTCATTTCGAGGGAACGCCTCCCAAAACTCGTAAACACTCGTATTGGAACACGAGTGTTTGTTTACCACCGGCATTCGCTGTATTGTGTTAGTGGATTCATTATGTCGGACTCACCGCAGGTAACTCATAATCTGCAGTTGTTACTCCTGTCTCCGGACAAAAACATTGCATGCGGCACCTGTGGAGTGTGGAAAGTTACTGGAGCGTGCAGCCGCGCTCGTCTCTCACAAGGAACGTCACGGCAGTGATTGACAAGCCAGAGGGCCAATTGTTTACGCGATCATGGCCAATCCAGGCCGTATCCAGATCAGATGGAGAACCTGTGTCTGGACCTGACTACAACGTAGCCCAGGAGACAATGGGCCTACAGATCCAGTTCTGGCTGCATCTATAATTCAGATTTTTAATCCCCGTATCCGCTTACATATATTTATATATAATCTATTTTTAATCTCAATAATAAAAATGTATAATTCAGATTTTGATCTCCATATCCATTTACATATATTATATATATCTTCCAAGGGGTTTTTTCCCTCCTAGGACTTTTTTCCCAGTGTTAGCACGCTGGGTTTTTCTCCTAGGGTTTTTTTTTTTTTTTTTTTTTCCACCCCTGGGAGTCAGCCAACATTGGCTTAATGTAGCACCATCTTGTATATGTTACACATTACCACGCTTGCTTGTACAGCTTATTTTTAACCACTTCTCTTTTTTTTCTGTGCTTCTAATATGTAAAGCTGCTTTGAAACAATTACCAATTGTAAAAAGCGCTATATAAATAAATTTGACTTGACTTGACTAATGAGTCCGGGAAGTGGTTTATGGGAAACACAGTCCAAAAGTGTGGTGAGGAATAGTCCGGGTTGGAGTGTCCTCTAGTGACCAAGCAGGGCACTCCAACTGGTGATCATGACAGTACCCCTTCTCAACAGAGCGGCTACCAGACGCTCCACCTGACCAAACACAAACCAAAAATCTCAGGAGGGAGGTGGACCGGAGGAGGACCAGGGGGAGGGACGGCGGGCCAGGTCCAGAGTCCCCGACTGAAGGCCAGGGGGGAGCTGGAGAAACAGACCATGGGGGCTCTAGTGAGGTCGGAGTCCTGGCTCAGACAGCCTGGGCGGCGGCGGCAGGGCAGACCAAGGGGCCTCCGTGGCCGTATCAGGAAGAGCGGGCCGCTTGCTGACGTCCTCCGTGGCCGTATCAAGGAGAGCTGGCCGCTCGGGGACGGCAGCGGGCTGCTCTGGGACAGCAGCGGGCTCAGGCTGGCAGACAGGTCCAGAATCAAAAGAGCCTGAGTGCATCCTCCAGGCACGCATGACCGCCAAAACATAGAAGGTGAAGACAGCTCTCTTGGCTATGACAGGACTGACAGGGAGAGCGGGCTGCTCTGGGACAGAAGCGGGCTCGGTCTGCTCTGGGACGGCAGCGGGCTCGGGCTGCTCTGGTCCGTGGTCACAAGACCTTATGTGTGTTCTCCAAGCACGCAGAACTGTCAAAATATAAAAGACAAAGACAGCCCTATTGGCCACGTCAGGACTCACCGGAGGAGCATTCGGCTCCATTACCTCTGGGGTGGCCTCCGGGCCAACAGCGGGCTCTAGGAAGGCCTCCAGGCCTTGAGGGATGGATGAAGCCTTCTTCCTCCTCTTTAGTGGGAGAGGCGGTGGTTCTGTGCCTACCTCCTCTGTAGACACTGGAGCGGACTCACATGCTGGAGCGGACTCTGTAGCGGACTCACAGACTGGAACGGGCTCTGGAGCGGACTCACGGGCTGGAGCGGACTCACGGGCTGGAGCTGGCTTTGGAGCGGACTCACGGGCTGGAGCGGGCTCTGGAGTGGACTCACGGGCTGGGGCGGGTGCTGGAGGTAATCGAATCTGCCCCTTCTTACGCAGATACAGGTAATTGGCGAAATTCCAGAAATTTAACCTCCCAACCAGCTCAATCTCCCACTGCGGCAGAGGATCATCGAGACAATTGTTGAATATGTCCTTGAGGACTGCATCAAGGAGATTGAACCTCTCCGCCCGTGACCAAAACCTCTGAGTGAATGCCCACACCTCCATACCTCTCTGGAGAAGTGTAGTCAGATCCTGGGGACCACTCTGACTTCCCCGGGGGCTAGCCGCTGGCCGGACTCTCTTGCTGCTGGATCTAGGCATGAGGCTGGTTTCTGTCACGTATGGCACAGAGACAAGAGAGAGCAGCTTTAATGGGTAATCCAAAACGTAATCAGACAGGCAGGGGTCAAAAATCCACAGAGCAGTCAACAGAAAACAAACAGTGAAATCAGTGACCGTAAATGAAACCAACCTAACAAAAGCAGAAACAAACAATTAATGGGATAATGAGTCCGGGAAGTGGGTTATGGGAAACGCAGTCCAAAAGTGTGGTGAGGAACAGTCCGGGTTGGATTGCCCTCTAGTGACCAGCCAGGGCACTCCAACTGGTGATCATGACATGTGCTCCCTATTGCAATACAATATTGTCACACTATAGCAACGCTTTCCCACACATTTTGCTATTATAACTGCGTTTATTTCCGTGGGTGGTAATAGACAAGAAATGTCCAGTTTTCTACCATCTTGCTGATAAAGTTTCTTTAGTCACTCGGCAAACCTTATAGCCTGAACTCCTGTAGGAGTTCCACCCTAACACTATCCTGTTCCCTCAGATAGAACCAACTAGGGGTCAATTTGTAATCACACACACACAAAATCAAATACCACAGATTGTATATTTTATAGTAAATTGTTGTGAGATAGAAAGTGTTCAGATTTTGGTATTACCAAAAAAATTTATAAAATAGAAACACCATATATCACATCTAACGTTAAATTCTAAGGCAGAGAGAGAGCAATGAAGCAGACAAACAGCATGAGAAACAAATTCTCCAATTCTGGACACAGTTTTCAGTCCCGCAGCACCAGTGTAGTATTTATGATACAGATTTACTGAACTTTTAAGGGTGTTGTCTTGCTTCTCTCTAACTTATATTGTTTGACACACCTGTTTTACACACGTAACTAAAACACAGATCCAGGAAACAGGAATCACCTGAGTTCAGAGTTACCTGAGTGTAGTTGAGCTGTTGTGTGTTTGTGTCTCTGTATTCATGCAGTAAAATGGCAGAAGCCAGATTTTCTCAGGATGAGTTCATGTTTTCAGTGTGTCTGGATCTCCTGAAGGCCAGTGACCACTTCCTGTGGACACAGTTACTGTAAGGTCTGTATTACAGGCTGTTGGAATCAGGAGGATCAATAGAGAGCTACAGCTGTCCTCAGTGCAGACAGACCTTCAGTCCAAGACCTGCTTTAGCTAAAAACACCATTCTGGCTGAAATGGTGGAGAAACTGAAGATGATTAAACTTCCTGCTGAGTGTTACGTTGGAGCTGGAGATGTGCAGTGTGACGTCTGTACTGGAAGAAAACACAAAGCCATCAAGTCCTGTCTGGTGTGTCTGAGCTCTTACTGTCAGAATCACCTTGAACAACATGAGATCTTCTTTAAAGGAAAGAGACACAATCTGAGTAAAGCCACTGGACGACTGCAGGAGATGATCTGCCCAAAACACGACAAGATCCTTGAGGTTTTCTGCCACACTGATCAGAAGTGTATATGTCTGCTGTGTACGATGGATGAACATAAAAACCACGACACTGTATCAGCTGCAGCACAGAGGACAGAGAAACAGGTATGAACTTAAATCCCATTATTTTCATTTACAGGTTCATCATTTTGTTTATGGGGTACTAGAATATTTAGTCATGTGACATGCATGAGCCAGTGACGGTTTTTTTTCCAATATTTTTATTGAATTTTTTTGTTTTTTCAAAAGACAAAAAGACCATATAACACAGGTCCACAAAGAACAGGTGAACATACCACACTCATTTACTCACATACTTGCACACTTGCAATACAGCACACTTCTTAATATTTTAGTTCCCAGATATAATGTTCATATAAGGTTCCCAAAGTTTTACAGATTCTTTTGGTTTCCCTTTAGCAATATAAGTTAGTCTTTCAGTCCTACACATTCTGACAGTTCTTTGGTCCATTGTTTTCTTGAGGGTGGTTCCATTTTCTTCCAGTTCAAGGCAATAGCTCTTCTAGCATGCAATAATCCAAAGTCCAGCAATTTTGTTAATTTCTTAGTGGGTAATAAACCTTTTGGATAAATTCCCAAAATGCAAAGTTTGGCACAAAGACGTAGTCTTACATTGAATACATTGGACAAGCACTGAATTACATGCGACCAGAAGCCCCGTATTTTTGAACACTCCCAAACACAATGAATGAGTGTTCCTTTGTAGTTGTTGCATTTGGTGCAGGTATCGGGAATATTGCTGAACATGTGATGGAGAATTTCAGGTGTTATTGTCATGATCACCGTCTGTTCCTGTCAGTTCCCGGACTACATCTCCCATCATCCTCTCTGCCACTCACCTGCACACACTTCACACTAATCACTAATCACAACACCCAGCTGCAGCTCATTACCAGGACTATAAAAGACTCTTACACACATCACCTCTTTGCTAGATCTTGTTTTCCCAGTGTAACATTTCCAAGCGTTTGTCCTGTTTATCCTGTCTGTTCCGGTTCCTGTTTCTGATCCCTGTCTGGTTCTACTGTTCGGTGATTGATAGCTGCCTGCCTTTTGACCACTGCCTGTTCTCTGACTACGTTCCTGCCTGTCTCTGATGTTCCTGTTTGCCCCGTTTGACCATGCCTGTACGACCACGCTCAACATTTAATAAAGCTTTGCATATGGATCTCACTCTGAGTCCCGCCTTCGTTACAGTTATATATACACTTGTCAACCATTTGTGTTGAATTAATTTCAAACGTGTATTAATTGTGTGCTTCTGGGCTCTCAAACAGGCTTCATTCCAATCAAAGTCATCTATATTTTCATTGATGTCGTTTCTCCAAGCATTTAATTTATCAATTGCAGATTGCTTAGAATTGAGCATAAGTAGATTATAATATTTTGAAAGTAATCCTTTTTTTCCCTGATGTTCGAGAGAAATTTCTTCTATTAAAGATAAATTTGGGATATGCATAATATCTTTAGTTATAGTTGACATAAAATGTTTTAGTTGTAAATACTTGAAGAAATGTTTTGAAGGAATTTGATATTTATCACACAATTCTCTGAATGAAAGCAATATTCCATCTCCAGAAAAATCATTGATTGTCTGAATACCTTTCTCTTTCCATAGTTTAAACCCTCCATCCATATTACCAGGTAGGAATTGTTCATTATTGCAAACTGGTGTAAAGCGTGATAATGTTATAGGCTCATCACAGTGTTTATGTGCTCTATGCCACATTATTAAAGTATTTTTCAAGAACAGATTTTTTGTATGTTTTATTAGTGATTTAAGATCAGCTGAATAGAGATAGCTATAAATTGGTATATTTATGATGGATTGTTGTTCAATATCTACCCACGTTGGAGGCATCGTTGAGCGTTTCAGCTTAAAAGGTTTGAGATATTGTTATTAGTTAAAACTGGGCAGTAGGGTTTGTATAACAGTTTAATCCATTTGATCATGTTATCTCCAAGTCTGTATCTTGGAAGTAATTTCAGCAAATAATTACATTCTATTCTATCAAATGCTTGGCGCATCTACTGCCAGCATTGCCGTATCCCTTGCATTACGCTTCTCGAAAAGTATGTTAAGTACACGTCTGACATTATGGTAGCCATAGTAGTAGGTAGTCTTTTTTGAATAAAACCTTGTTGGTCGTCAATTATTATTTTTGGGATATTTTCAAGTCTTCTGGCCAGTATTTACATAGTATTTTCAAGTCACATCCTAAGAGACTGATCCCTCTATATCAGGGATGGACAACTCCGGTCCTGAGGGCCAGTATCCAGCAGAGTTTAGCTCCAACCCTAATCAAACACACCTGAACCAGCTAATCAAGGTCTTTAGGATTAGTAGAAAGTTATAGGCAAGTGAGTTTTATCAGGGATGGAGATAAACTCTGCAGGACACTGGCCCTCCAGGGAGTTGTCCATCCCTGCTCTATATGATGAACATTCTGTTTGTGGCTTATTGGGTTTTAAAATTATGGTAATTGTAGCTAATCTTAATGTGTCTGGCAGGGTTCCTATTTGATATGATTCATTAAACATATCAAGAAGTGGCTGGGCCAACTTGTTTTTGAAAAATGTATAAAATTCTACGGGCAGCCCATCCGGCCCTGGCGTTTTGCCGCTATTCATATGCCCTATTGCTTCATAATTTCGCTAATTGTTAAGGGGTTATCCAGAATTTGTTTGTCTTCCTCCAGCAGCTTTTGAAATTGCAACTATCAAGGAATGCATTTTGAGCCTCTTCATTTGGATTGCCTTCGGATTTGTATAGTTCTTTGTAAAATGTTCTAAATTGTTTGTTTATCTCTAGAGGGTCGCTAAGTAAATTATTATCATCCGATTTTATGTTATAGATTGCTCTATCAGCTTGTTTTTTTTAATCCTCCAGGCCAATAGTTTGCCTGCTTTTTCCCCCTGGTCGTAAAACACTTGTTTTGTCCAGTTTAATTGTTTTGCCACTTTATCTGTTATCAATTTATCATATTTTGCTCTCATAAGAGTTAAATCGCGCAGTTTTTCAGGATTTTTACTATCATAGATTTCATTTTCTAAAGTTTTAATTTGCTCTTCCATTGATAAAATGTCAAGAGTGCGATTTTTTGTTTGAGTACTTGAATAGCTTATAATCTCCCCTCGAATATAGGCTTTGAAAGCTTCCCATCTAGTACAAGCTGATGTTTCTTCTCCATTGTGTTTAAAGTATATGTCTATGCATTGCTCTATAAATTGAACGAAAGTTGCATCTTGTAACAAGAAAGTTTGGAATCTCCATCTTTTTCGACCTTGTTCCCCTTTACCTAGTTTTATTTTTAATGAGACAGGTACATGGTCACTCATAACGATGCTATTATACCAGCAGTCTTCTACTTGTGACTGTAATTCAAATGACGTTAGGAAATAATCAATGCGTGAGTGACTTTTGTGAATGCTGGAGAAACATGAATATTGTTTATTGTTCGGATTTTTGACTCTATAAATGTCTTGTACTCTTAGATCATGTATGTAATAATTCAGAATTTTTCTGGTTTTAGCGTGCGAGTTGTCAGCTTGAGAAGACCTATCAAATAGGATTTAGGGTGCAGTTGAAGTCACCGTCCAAGCTATATTGGCCCTCTAAATTGGAGATTATATGAAAAGTTTTTCAAAGAAAGATGGGGAGTCCTCATTAGGGCCGTATACATTGATAAAGTTTATTTTTTGTGACAGAACAGTACCTTGTACTATAATATACCTTCCTCCTGGGTCCATTATGACTTTAGATTTTTGGAATGGTATTGACTTGTGTATCAAAGTTACTACCCCTCTAGCATGACTGGTATACGGGGCATGAAATACTAGCCCTGGCCATCTTTTAATTAACATTAGAATATCTGATTCTGTCAAATGTGACTCTTGTATAAAAATTATTTTTGCTTTTAAACAATTTATTCTGTTCAATACTTTTTTCAACTTGACCAATTTTCGCATTCCCCTGACATTCCAACTCATGATAGTAATGCTAAGTCCCTTCCTAGTTTTATCTTTTCCATATAGCCCTTTATTATCTAATTAACACTTATATTGAAAACTAATGTGAAAGGAAACATTATTAAAGAAGAGTGAAACAAATAGGCATATTGCAGTGCAAGCACACACACACACACACACACACACACACACACACATTCACACAGCGCATACAGAACTATTTTGAACTTATTTGAACAAATCCCCGACCCCCCTCTGCACTCCATCCAGTGAAGTGCACCTCCCCCTTAGAATATAGTGGGCGTATAGGGACGTTGATCCTCAAAGAGTGAGGAGCAACTAATCGACATGATTTTACCGTGTACATTCAAATTTGCATCCACACCATGTACTTTAAACTGTAAACATTAACCCTTATAAGCTACAAAACATTGTTGATCAAAAAAAAAAAACGTAACTGCCAAACTTTAACATAAGACTAAAAATAAAAATACATAAAATACTTACTGAGAAAGGAGACATTTTGGAAAAATAACTGTTATTCACGTGTGCAAAGCTATAAAGTGTCATTTTAGACTCTCTGCGTTTCAGTCCTCACCGGTGGCTTCTTCTGCCCGTGGGAGGTGTGCGTAAAACTTCTCAGCTTCCTGCAGAGTAGAGAATAGATGAATCTTCCCTCCATGTAGGACCCTGAGCCTACACGGGTTGTAACTGAAGCCACGGAAAGCGTTGATCTCAATAAACTTTGGAATGATAGGTTGGAAGCCATTCCTGATACGGAGAGTTTCTGCTGCAACTTGTACAAACTTTATGTGCTTTCTCGTCTCCCAGTAAACAAATTCCTTGTCCTGGAATTTCAAAAAGCGTACGAGAATAGCTCTGTTTTTTCCTGGTTGTGCTGTCGCTAGCGTGCGGTGTACTCGTTCGAGTGTAAAAGTCTTTTGAGGGGGCAAACCCAACCACGTCGGTAGCTTCTCGGCAACAAAATCAATTAGTGGCTGTCTTCCCTCTGCTCCTTCACGTACACCAATAATGCGCAAGTTTTTTCTCCTCGGTTTTCGAGATCCTCTGTCTTTGTTTCAAGAAAGGAGATTCGTTTCAAGGCTGCCTGTAAGGCTGTGTCAACTGCCTCTTGTGCCGTCTCGGTTGCAGCGATGCGGGAGCAATGTTGTCGGCAACCTCCTGTTTCGTCTCCGTCAATTTATTTTCAAGTGTTGTGAGCGTAGTTGTCATACTCGTTAGTCTCTGATCAATACCGTCCAGTCTTCCTCCAAATTCACTCCGCATTGCTCTGAGTTCGGACAGTATTTCTTCCATGCTAGCCATGTTAGCAATCTCCTCTGTGGATGTTACACTAGCTGTGCTAGCGCTATTCTTCGGCGGACTTGTTGAAGTTGTTTTAGAGGTCGTCTTACGTCCGCGTGTGAAAATTTCACACTGTTTTCACGGGGTTTAGACATCTCCTTGATGTAACTTTTAAAACAAATGGTGGCAGTTAAGAAGGGTTTTGTTAATTTAAGTGAGTCACGGTGTCGAAGCTCCTCGGCTAAGCTGCCATCTTGGTCCGCTTTTAAGCATAGTTTGAAGAAAAGTAAAAAGTGACTCACCTCAGTAAATAGGCTGACTTGTAGTTGTTGCTGAGCGGTCAGTGGTCTTTTTTAAAAAAATTTTTATTGCATAACAAGAACAATAACAACATACATACAGAGGATCACAGTGTATTCAACTATTATCTATTACATGCATAATAGCATCAAATGGTCAGTGGTCTTAACTTGGCAGCAGTCCAATCAGAAGACGTCACCAAGGCACAGATCTGCAGCGTTTTACATCTACAAGTGTGCTGACAATGCTATTGCCAATTTTTGCTTTGAAAATTTTGCCAGAGGTAGATTTAATTTAGCGTATTCACACACTACTTTAAAAGAAAATATCTCCCTTTGCATTGAACTTTGAGCATCCTAACTTTGCAGATGTTGTTTATGCTCAAACAGCAACATTACACACTAACTAAAGTTAAAAAAGTGAAATCATAATCAACCACCCCTTTAATGTGAAATCAACCTAATACAGCTGCTGTTTGTGTCATTAATGTTAATCAAACAACAACAGGAGAAAAAACAGTAGGCTTTTTAAAGTGTTAGTTCACCCAAAAATGAAATTTCTGTCATTAATTACTCACCCTCATGTCGTTATACACCCGTAAGATCTCTTCATCTGCAGAACACCAATCAATAGCCTGACTTCATCATACTCATATTCTAGGCAGAATGTGAGTCTGCTACTGCTCCATTGCACTTGAATTTTGGGGCGTGTCTTAACCGAACCAGTAAAAAAAAAAAAAAAACTCTGCACTCAATTGGATAGACCTACAACCAATCAGAGCAACGCAGTAAGTGACGTATGTTGAACTTGTACTTAAACTTTTGCCGAATCCCGTTAAAAGGACGGCAAACACATCTTTCCCATCGACAAATACCTTGATTGCGGTTCTTTGTTCAACTTTTTAAATTAATGCACTGTCGATTTCTTTTATTACAGACGTGATAGCGGAATCTAAACATCTTACTTCTCCAGCTGCAGTCATCGTTGGTGAAAACCAATTCAACCCAAGCGCTCTTTGATGACATGGGTGGTTACGTAACCGCAGATAGCCTGTCCATCATCGATTAAAGCCCGCCCTGGCAATTTGATTGGCTCGGCCTTCTGGGAGCCGAGCATAATTACTCCACAATGGATCCATCGGTCTGGACTCCACAAGAGTCCAGACCGAACTTCCCGTCCAAAAAATGTTGTGGGCAGGGTTCGGGCTGGCACCCAGGCTACCAATCAAGATATTTTTGCTGAAATCAGAGAGGTACATGACTCGTACATAGACAGCAATTTAAAGGTGCAGTGTGAATTTTAGCGGCATCTAGCGGTGAGGATGCGAACTGCAAAATAGAGAAGCTACGGGGGCCAACACAGGACAAAGATGTCGTCTGAGACAGAAGAGAGTAGTCAATCGAGCAGTTTGTCCATTTAGGGCTACTGTAGAAACATGCTGGTGTATGTAGATAGAAATGGCTCATTATGTATGGTATTTATACACCACTGAAAACAGTTATGTATATTATTGCATTTCTGTCAATAGATCCTCCTATAATGTATACATTGCACATTTAACCAACACTTTCAAGGTCCAGAAAGGTACTAAAGATATCATTAAAACAGTGGTTCAACCTTAAATTTTATAAAGAGGCGAGAACACTTTTTGTGCACAAAAACAAAACAAAAATAACTTTATTCAACAATCTCGTCTCGTCTCAATCTGGTGTCCTAATGACAAATAAAGCTCTTAAACATTCAGTAAATTGCCACCACATAATCAGTCGTTTTGATTGCAAAATTTGATTGATAAATACTCATGAATATGAGGAAAAGAAAACGCCACAATGTCTCTTATTTTCTTATTTATTAACGTAAGATAAAGAGATACAGATCAAGAATCAGTAACAAGTTACACTTAAAAAGGTATTATTTAACATTCTTTACTACTTTAACAAGAAACTCTTTATATAAAGTTACATTTATAGACAGCTCAGACATTTGTACAGTAATCTATTGCAAACACACATTAGTCCTCATTAATACAGATTCATATGTAATTGATTCTACATGAGTTTAATCTTAAATCATATGCTGAAGGTTCAGAATTATTGAAAACACATTCTGCAAAGCCCCTTTTATTTTAAGGGAAACAGTAGGAAACCGCTGAAAGTGTTGTGGTTTATTGTGGTCTCATATAGTCTTGCATTAGCCCGAAGTCTCACATAGACAACATCTCCAACCTCCAGGATCAACACAACTCCATTAGAGGCATTTGCCCGATCCTTACCCTGAATATTATATGCTATAGCCACATGATGTCCATTCTTATAAATGGAGGCAGATGATGTTTTTGGGCCATGACCGTATACAGAGATTCTGAACATGTACGCTCCTTTCAGTGGGGCTCTGAAAATACCTGAATCAAATAACAATAGATAAGAATCAGCTGTTTCCTGTATGATTGCTCAATTACCAAACACACTGTGTAATAGTTTAGAAAGATGGCAGATCATTTAATTCTCTTATACACATTACACAACTGCAGAGAGATCTGAATGGAGCAGAAGATTTTGACTCCATTTCATTGATAATTACCTGTAACTGGGTTGTAGGCGTTCCCAATGTTTGTGAAGACTCTCTTGTAGGTTAGTGTTTTCTCAGATTTATAAGGACCAGTATATCCACTGCCAGATTGCCTCAGTGCAGCTGAAAAAGCTATTTCTCTGTCTGTTGTTAAAAAACATAAGAAACGTTGTGTTATATTACTCTATTACACTGAGAATGTATAGACTGATTTTAACATCATTCAAGCAGTTTTACCTTTATTTTATTTTCTCATCTCACGCACTTGACTCAGAGTAAGATCGGAAATTGCTGTGAAGGAATAAAGATTCTGTTAAATGACAATATTACTAAATTATGCCGAAAATGTATACACTGCATTTAACATCATTCAAGCAGTTTTACCTCTATTTTCCTTTCTCAACTCCTCCACTTGACTCTGAGTAAGATTTAAAATTTCTGTGAAGGAATAAAGATTCTGTTTAAAGACATTTAGACTACCAATTGTAATATATACACAATTATATACACAATTTACACAGTATTCACTCAACTTTACACTATACAATGTATTGCATTGGTGTTTTACTTTGAGGATCATTGATAAAAGAGTGAATGTTTTGGTGAGGTACCATCATTTTTCTTGTTCAGCTCTTCCAGGATAAACGTCTGTTGTTCCCTCAGTTGTGTCTCTAAAGATCTGATGTTTTCTTTCTGCTCTGTAACGGTGGCGGTCAGTTCTCTCAGTGCTGCATGGATGTCAGGAAGTCCATGTTGTAGTTTTGTTGGCTGTCAGCTTCAGCTTTCAAGTGTCTGTTGAGGTGGATTCTGTCTTCCATCCTCAGAGCTGATCTGTTGACTGATCTCATTCTCATTTAGTCCATCTACCTGCTGCTGAACGACAAACACAAAGGTTTCCAACAGCAGCAGTATACATACTAAAGCCTTCATTCTTCACTGATGTTTGTGTCCAGCTCTTGCTCTGTCATCCTCACACTCTTGTGTTTCTTTTATAGTGTCCTGATTTATGTGTTTTGTACATGATTATATTGCTTCAGATAATAAAAGTGAAAAAAGTTAATTGTTAATCATAATCAAAGGGATGTTCCAGGCAAATGGTGTTTCTCTGTTTACAACATTTGTGGCATTATGTTGATCTCAACATAAAATAACTTTGAAAGTTTATACACACACAGTATCTCACAGAAGTGAGTACACCCCTCACATTTTTGTAAATATTTTATTATCTTCATGTGACAACACTGAAGAAATGACACTTTGCTACAATGTAAAGTAGTGAGTGTACAGCTTGTATAACAGTGTCAATTTGCTGTCCCCTCAAAATAACTCAACACACAGCCATTAATGTCTAAACCGCTGGCCACAAAAGTTCAACTGTCCAAAATGTCCAAATTGGGCTCAAAATATCAATATTTTGTGTGGCCACCATTATTTTCCATCACTGCCTAAACCCTCTTGTGCATGGAGTTCACCAGAGCTTCACAGGTTGCCAATGGAGTCCTCTTCCACTCCTCCATGACAACATCACAGAGCTGGTGGATGTTAGAGACCTTGCGCTCCTCCACCTTCTGTTTGAGGATGCCCCACAGATGCTCAATATGGTTTCGGTCTGGAGACATGCTTGGCCACTCCATCACCTTTACCCTCAGCCTCTTTAGCAAGGCAGTGGTCATCTTGGAGTTGTGTTTGGGGTCGTTATCATGTTGGAATACTGCCCTGCGGCCCAGTCTCCGAAGGGAGGGGCTCATGCTCTGCTCATTCATGGTTCCCTCAATGAACTGTAGCTCCCCAGTGCCGGCAGCACTCATGCAGCCCCAGACCATGACACTCCCACCACCATGCTTGACTGTAGGCGAGACACACTTGTCTTTGTACTCTTCACCTGGTTGCTGCCACACAGTTTATCTTGGTCTCATCAGACCACAGGAAATGGTTCCAGTAATCCATGTCCTTAGTCTGCTTGTCTTCAGCAAACTGTTTCTGGGCTTTCATGTGCATCACCTTTAGAAGAGGCTTCCTTCTGGGATGACAGCCATGCAGACCAATTTGATGCAGTGTGTGGCGTATGGTCAGCAGTGTTAATTTCGTTGACGAATAATTTTCGTCATAATTTTCGTCAACGACATTTTTTCACGGACGAAAACGAGACGACTAAATAAAAATGCGTTTTGAATGACTAAAACTATGACTAAAATCTACTCTAATTTTCGTCAACGAATAAAAACGAGATGAAAATGAAAGAGAGGGACGATTTGGGAAGATATCCAGTCAGGACTGCTGTCCTGTGTGGAAGATGCGCACATTTGAATTGTAATGTGCTGATCTAACCGCGGGAAACGCGGCGCTGTTGCGCGCTCTACAGGCTCGTGCAGCAGCACATCTGACTGATGCGCAATTAATGAATAGCGCACATTTATGCCATCCGATTGCTTATAAGCTAATGTTGATGAATTATGACAATGTTTACTACACGATGTTTATATGGTAGCATGTTTTAGACGGTTGTAAGAATGCATATTTTATCTCCCTCATGAGCAGCCTGCTACAGTGCAGACTGCAGACATTTCAGAATAAGAGTCACGGTGTATTTCGGGATGGTTTATAATTATTATTTTTTTCCTGGTCATTATTGTTATTTTGTTTAAACAATAAACTGTATTTAATTTATTTTCTGTTTAATTCATAGTAAACTACTGTATCTTCTGTCACAGGAAGGAAAGACTAAGAACATTATTTGACATTATTCAATATATTTTACAAGTATTATAGTTATTAAAGTAGTTATTATAGTTAACTAAACCTAAAACCAAAGAATCTTCATTACTTTAAATAAACATAACTGAAATAAAAGATAATATATAAAATGTAAACTTATAAAAATGTAAACTTAATAGCTTCTAAGCTTTAGCTTAACCTGAGGTATTAAAATAAACAAAAATAAAAAAGTTATAGACATTTAAAAGCAAAACTAAAAGACATAAACAAAAAATTACTAAAACTTTAACTAAAATTACAATGAAAGCAGGAAAAACTAAAAATCAAATCTAATTTTTTTTTTTAAATGAAATCTATAATAGTAGCCTACCTCAATGATAAGTGTGTCAATCCCTGAAAAGTACTGAATTTGCTCTTTCATGTGTTTTTGCACTTGAACAGTCAAAAACCGTCCGCTTTGGTGAGCAAAGTACAGTTGGGTGAACATAAACAGTTTGGGGAATATCAGATGTACCTATATCAGTGTATTGGATCTGTGGAAGCATTTTTATTGGAAATGCTTAATGCTTACAATTTAACTAAATTAGATTTTAGTCAACTAATTCTACTGTAGATTTAGTCGACTAAAATCTTATGATATTTAGTCGACTAAAACTAGACTAAAACTAAAACAATTTCCAATGACTAAAATATGACTAAAACTAAATGGCATTTTAGTCAAAAGACTATGACTAAAACTAAATCAAAATTTGCTGTCAAAATTAACACTGATGGTCAGAGCACTGACAGGTTGACCCCCCACCCCTTCAACCTCTGCAGCAATGCTGGCAGCACTCATCTATTTCCCAAACACAACCTCTGGATATGACGCTGAGCACGTGCTCTCAACTTCTTTGGTCGACCATGGCTAGGCCTGTAAGTGGAGTGGAACCTGTCCTGTTAAACCGCTGTATGGTCTTGGCCACCATGCTGCAGCTCAGTTTCAGGGTCTTGGCAATCTTCTTATAGCCTACGCCATCTTTATGTAGAGCAACAATTCTTTTTTTCAGATCCTCAGAGTGTTCTTTGCCATGAGGTGCCATGTTGAACTTCCAGTCCAGTGACCAGTATGAGAGAGTGAGAGCGATGACATCAAATTTAACACGCCTGCTCCCCATTCACACCTGCGACCTTGTAACACTAATGATTCACATGACACTGGGGAGAGAAAATGGTTAATTAGGCCCATTTTGGAAATTTTCACTTAGGGGTGTACTCACTTTTGTGGCCAGCGGTTTAGACATTAATGACTGTGTGTTGAGTTATTTTGAGGGGACAGCAAATTTACACTTATATACAAGCTGTACACTCACTATTTTACATTGTAGCAAAGTGTCATTTCTTCAGTGTTGTCACAGGAAAATATATAATAAAATATTTACAAAAATGTAAGGTGTACTCACTTCTGTGAGATACTATGTGTATATAATATATAAAGTTAACATTTATAAAAAAAACTTTGAACAAGGAGCAACATAAACAGTCTATGTTCAGTAACAAGCATAGCTGTGAATACAATCTTTTGTGCGTGGCGTGCAATGAGTAAGATCTGCATTTGTGGATCCAGTGAAATGCCTGCTACCACTAGATGGCAGTAGCCTGCTAAAACAGACAACGGCAGCGTAATCAAACGTTCTTCCCCATATTGCCCCATATTAAGCTTTAAGTGGCTTAAGAAATTGATATTAAAGCAAGAGCTTTAGTACACACCTTATCAATAAAACATAGCATACCTTGTACAGACAAGCAAAAAAATATACTCAAAACACGCAAAATTTCACATCGAATGTTTCCTTTTATAAAGAAACCGCTTATATAATGCATTACGACAGTAGGCTAACATTAAAAGGTATTAATAACATATACTTTGTGCAGATTTAATCAGGTTAAGAACACAATACGAGACGTTAGGCACTTTTTTCCCATAGAAAACCATTATAAAATGTTGAAATGCAATATAGTGCGCGATACATGTCCAAAAAGGTGTGTAATCCTAAACTGAGTTTTAATATCACTGTCTTACTGCAATAAGCCATGTTTAGTGTTTCTTTTATAATGGACTCTATGGGAGGAAAAAGCTTAGCCTACTACAGACAAGAGCCTAGAAGACACGCAAAGTTTCACGTTCAGGGCATTTTCCTTCCTTACAGCGTTTGGTAAAAAGTGTGTTCATAATCTAAAGAGGGGGGGATTTCTCATACCAAGAGCCAATGGATATCACACAAGAAGCAATGTATAAACTTTGCACAAGAGTTATTTCGGTGAAAAAGTCTTAAAGGTATAGTTCATACCCAAAAATGAAAATTTGTTTATCTGCTTACCCCAAGGGCATCCAAGATGTAGGTGACTTTGTTTCTTCAGTAGAACACAAATGATGATTTTTAACTCCAACCGTTGCCGTCTGTCAGTCAAATAATGCATGGCAATGGGAACTCCATCTATAAGAGTAAAAAAAAAACATGCACAGACAAATCCAAATTAAACCCTGTGGCTTGTGACGACACAAAACGATCAGTTTGTGTGAGAAACCGAACAGTATTTATATCATTTTTTACCTCTAATACACCACTATGTCCATCCGGTGTGTAAGATCTGAAAACTAATGCCGGAAATGATCTCTCGCGAGTATCCGAGTGTGAGCGATCACTTCCGTTGTCAGAGTGCGTTCAGACATCAATGTGTCATCACGAGCCACGATGGAAGTGGCTTCCTTATGGGACGAGGAGGGATAATCACAAAAACAAAACAAAAATAATGACTTTATTCAACAGTATCTTCTCTCCCCTGTCTTTCTGCTACGCTGTTTACGTAAGAACGCAGGCTCAGTATTGGCCCACTCTGTACACATGAGCAGCATGACGCATGCGTGTGATGCTGATGCAGGAGCCAACCAATAATGAGTTTTGTTTTGTTTTTGAACATAAAAAGCGTCACTTCATAACCTTAAGGTTGAATCACTGTAGTCACATTGACTATTTTAACAATGTTTATTATTTTTCTGGACTTTATGATGGTAATTACGTTGCTTTCTATAGGCTTGAACACACCAAGCCAATGCCAGCGAACTAGTGGCTACGAAAGCAGACTGCAGGGGTTGGCTCATGTCGGCAGCGTCCAAAGTTGCCCTGACACATCAAACCGGCGCTCTACAGCCAATCAGAATGATCAGATGGACCAACGAGCTCCGACACCGAAAAAAAGCCGATGTGGACCAACTTCAGCAGACGGTGCGGAACAAAAACTGCCTGACGGCTGACCATCAGCTTGGTGTGTTCCTGCTTTATGGGAGATTTAAAAAAACTCCCGGATTTCATCAAAAATATGTTAATTTGTGTTTCTAAGATGAATGAAAGTCTTACGGGTGTAGAACGACAAGAGGGTGAGTAATTAATGACAGAAGTTTCATTTTTGGGTTAATATTTCAATCAATAACTAACCCTTTAAGTCTTGTGGCTATTGAAACAGTGTGTATTTTAATATTTACTGCTTGTCCCTTTTACATCGATTGTAAGTGCCTGACAAATTGTTTGATATCATGATTAATTTGATTGATATCATGTGGCAAATGTTGGTGATAGAGTTTAACTTATGTTGAATCCACAAATTCCTTTAAATGTTATTTTTTATTTCCTCCACATGCAACAACATCCTGTATCAACAGATATAAAAATGGTCAACATAAATATAATCACGTGTATAAAAACATCAAATGTAAATATTAACCTGATTTACAACTTTTCACTAGAAAGAATGCCCTAGATTATGGGAAAGTGTATGCACTCGTGATAATGTTGACATTGGCTTGTTTTACAGGATCATAATGTGAGCTGAGTTTTTACCTTTGTTAATTATTACTCACTCAGAGGTTCTGTCAGAGAGTTCAATCAATTTTACATTTACACTTTTGCCACATGCTTTAATCTAAAGCAAATATAAGAAAAGAAAATAGTCTTTTAAAACAAAAGCTGCCAAAGAAAAAGTGCCAAGGAAAATCCTTAAGATATTTACGAAATAAATTGTTTTTGCAATTTTCCTTGTTGTTGTCAGCATTAGCAATGTAAATAAATGTGTGCATCGTGTTTGGTGAATTGGTGTAGTGAGCTTATTATGCCATATGGTAAGCATTCATAAGGTGGTTCTATAAAAGTTCTCTGTTTTGTTTCATATGCAGAGTAGTCTGTCTGTAAAAGTACTCTGTATGTAATACTACTGTTTGTTTGTGCATATCCATTTCCTTTTTGTATTTTACTCTTTGTTTGCCATTGCTGTGTATTTAGATTCTAGTCATATAGTACAAAATCACTAAGTGGGTTTACAGTCGTCTTCTTTTTTTTTTCTTCTTTTTTTTTGACTTAGCTTCTGACCAAGGCTGTATCTCAATACTAGTTTACTTGATCTTAGTGCTGCGTTCAAACACTATAGATCATAAAATATTAGATTAAATACAAAATTATACTGGTATTCATAGGATGGTATGGAGCAGGGATCTGTGTAAGGCCCTCTGCTGCAAAAAAAAAGAAAAAAAGAAAAGCTTTTCTTAATATTTTTTGTCATGTTTCCAGTCCAAATATCTAAAATAAAAAAATAAAAAATTATAATAATCAGGAAGCATTTACTAGATAAGTAAAATGGTGTAAGATATTATATCTTGTTTTCTGAAAGAAAAATCAACTTTTCCTTGAGCTTTTCATATATAAGAGGTCATCGTACTATAAGAATATCCTGTCAGTTTCAGAATTGAAAACTTCCTTGTTAGTCTAATAAAAGCTTTTATTGACACCAGACCCAGCAAACAACTGATACTGAAACGTGCCTATTCTATTATATCACGGAAATGCAATTACCCTTCCTCATTATTTTAGATGCCTGTTGTTGACCATTTTGTATTAAATATTAGGCATTGCTTACAACAGTATTGTTATTTATTTTAGTTTGTTTCTAATAAATGCCTTACACTGTATGGGCAGAGATGTACAGTTATTGTTAGTTATGTGTGTGTGCTTGTCCACGAGGAGGAGGAATAAAACTGGACAGAAGTGTGCACGGTTCTATGTGTGTGCTCAAGGACACAAACTGTGGAAACTTATAAGGACATCCGCCATCATGGTTGAGTTTACTGGAGTTCAAGGACATGAAAAGCCAGACAGCTTGCAACTGCGAGGCCTTGAGAAGGATCTGGGAAACTTTGGGAAAGTTACAACTTCCGTCAATCAAGAAGATAACCCAACGTCTGCGTTAAACAATACGAGTATAAAAGACTGATGAGTTGATTGCCTATTTGGATACTGATACGTCAGTACTTCTGATGCCTAGAAACTTTTGACTCAAAACTCAAGAAATCTTTGACTCAAAACATGATTATTGTTTTTTTATACTTTAATGAAGATTTATTTGCCTTTACATTTTTGTTTATTATAAATAGAAAAGTAACCAATTAAAAGATTACTGATTACAAATGCTGCCTACCCAGGCTTGAATGAATGGCCCGGTTTCACAGACAGGGCTTAGACTAAGCCAGGATTAGGCCTTAGTTCAATTAGGGTATTTCAGTAGCTTTTTTAAATGTACCCTAGAAAAAAAACATTGGCATTGTCATATTTTAAGATATGTCAGTACAAGTTGCTTTTAGTTGAAAAAGCTCAAACATGCATCTTAGTCTAGGGCTATCTTAAAGGTGCCGTAGAACATCTTTTTAAAAGATGTAATATAAGTCTTAAGGTGTCCCCTGAATGTGTCTGTGAAGTTTCAGCTCAAAATACCCCATAGATTTTTTTTAATTCAGTTTTTTACCTGCCTATTTTGGGGTATAATTAAATATGAGCCGATTCAGGCTGCGCGGCCCCTTTAAATTCTCATGCTCTCCGCCCCCGGAGCTCGCGCTTGCCTTAAACAGCATAAAGTTCACACAGCTAATATAACCCTCAAAATGGATCTTTACAGTCTAATCGCGTAAGTATGGTATTTATTTGGATGTTTACATTTGATTCTGAATGAGTTTGAGGCTGTGCTCCGTGGCTAAAGTTAACATTACACACTGTTGGAGAGATTTATAAAGAATGAAGTTGTGTTTATGAATTATACAGACTCCAAGGGTTTAAAAAATGAAAATAACGACGGTCCTGTCTCCGTGAATACAGTAATAACGATGGTAACTTTTAAACATTTAACAATACATTAGCAACATGCTAACGAAACATTTAGAAAGACAATTTACAAATATCACTAAAAATGTCATGATATCATGGATCATGTCAGTTATTATTGCTCATCTGCCATTTTTCGCTATTGTCCTTGCTTGCTTACCTAGTCTGATGCACATCCAGACGTCCTGCCCTTGTGTAATGCATTGAACATGAGCTGGCATATGCAATATTGGGGTCAGACATATTAATGATCCTGACGTTACGTAACAGTCGGTGTTATGTTGAGATTCGCCTGTTCTTCGGAGGTCTTTTAAACAAATGAGATTATGTAAGAAGGAGGAAACAATGGTGTTTCAAACTCACTGTATGTCATTTCCATGTACTGAACTCTTGTTATTAACTAGCCAAGATAAATTCAATTTTAATTCTAGGGCACTTTAAGCCTTGTCTGTGAAATGGGGGATAGTGTTTTTTTAAGACTTTGAACAAGAACGCACCACATAAGTCTTCTGGCGAAATTGTAAATCATTTAAAATGCTTAATGTAGGCCAGATTTGGCTTACTTTACTTAACCTGAGAATATTAAATAAAGTTATTGTTAACCAGGAGGCGCAATGGGACAGTTTTGCAACATTGCTCAGTAAGGGCAGATTTGTACTTTTAAATAGAGATAACTAAATAAATTACTGGAAATAACAATATTATTATAACATTTAATCTTGGCTAATTATTTATCATATATGTACTTAATGCTTATACTTTGACTAACTGTTACAGTGAGATATTACAGTGATGGCAGACAAAACATTTGAATCTACATTTAACCATGACCATCTCTGGTACCATCATAATGGCCTCATTGGAGTTATACCACCAGCTAATTTATTTGTTTATGAATGGGATGGCATATCACAAGATGTCTGAAAAGCTGTGAGAAATAGATGTCCATCATGGAAATTCTGAGATTGGTACCCCGGAGACACTGTAAATTCCCTTACACTATATTTCATCTCATGACTCTCCACATTTTATTCCTCATCAAGTATCACACCAAGAAACAGCTATGATAGTGTAGTCAACATGAATGGAAAGCAAAAGTTAAAACTCTCTAAAGGTTTAGAGCAATAAATCATTAATAGCAGAACTAGAAGAGATCCATTAGGTAGATTCACTTATTGCTCCAGATTACAGTGCGTGGTTGATTATTCAAAAACAGATATTGATCCAAATTTTATTAATGCCTTCACAGTCAGAACTCAAACAGTGCTTTATCTGAAACCACCATGTGAAAAGAACAAAACTTCTCCAATCAAATCTGAAAAATGTTTCCTGTGAAACCAAAACTCAAATGGAACCAATCCAGCTCTGAACAATTCAAAGAAAACATGAACAGTCCTACTATAATAAAAATGCCGGATGACTTTATGTCCACTGATTTCACCTTAGATTCTAATGGGATAAATTTAACAACAACAAAAAAAAAGACATTAAAAACATCAAACGGCAAAGCAAACATTAAACAAATCAACAAAAATTTGAAAGGAGTTTGGTTTGATAATGAATGTACAGATCTAAAAAAGAAAAAAGCAAGAATTACGGCTTACTAATTCTGACTGTCTGAAAAATTACAGAAGTTTACATTCACTATTTTTCAAAAATATTTTGAAAATCAAAATTGATGAATTAGTAGTTCAAAACACTTTCTGTAACCTATATAAAGACCTTGAAAACCCCAAACTAGAGACATCACTCAATTTGGAAATCTTACGTTCAAAATCTTTATCAATAACTTGGTACCAGCTGACCTTAACAGAGTAAAATAAGAAAAAACTAGAAGATTTTAAGAAAACTATTAAAAAATAATCAAAAATATTTTTTTTTAGAAATCATGTGGACAAGATTACAGTAATGAAATACTTAAACTCAGCAGTCCCAGCATGATTAAAGCTCTAGCTAAATTATTCAATCTGGTTTCATGGTCCAGTAACGTCCCTGAGATCTCATCTGAAGGATTGATCTCCCCCATATTTAAAAAAGGGTGATAGGTTTGACCCAAATAATTATCATGCCATCTGTGTGGGCAGTGATTTAGGAAAGCTGATCTGCAGTATTATAAACAGCCGCATTGCCACATATACAATTACAATGCACATTTTAAATAAAGCACAAAATGGCTTTTTTACCAAAACAGCACACATCTGACCACATTTATGCTCTTCATACTCTAACAAAAACATCAAAGACAATCAAAGGAAAATATTGCATGTTTTGTAGATTTGTCTCTTAAAACTAACCCAGTGATGAAGCTGTCAAGTGGTGAAATCTCACCATTGTTTTACACAGACAGTAATGTCCTTAATTTTGAAATCTAATCGTTCAAAAGCGGCATTTTATTTTATACAACATAATAACAGAATGCTGTAGTATAAAAATGAATTACACCATCCAATCTTTGTACAAACTCAGCAGAATTTCACATTAATACCACCTCAATAACAACTAGATTAAAAAGTTTGTCGAGACATACTTTAAGTTGGCTTGAAAAAGCCGGTCCAGAAAGTTTGAAGTAGTTTTAAGTTTTCAGTTTGAAAGTTTAAGATAGATAGATAGATAGATAGATAACTGCATAAGCAGGAAATTAAACTGCTACATTATGAAACACAATTGCCAATTTTTTTAGCATTTGAGCATTACAACCAATCACATCTCTGTTGAGCTCATTATGCAATACCCAATCAGATGAGTTTAGTAGGGCTGATCCGAATACCATTTTTTCAGATTCGAATCTCGGTAGCAATCAGCGCTGAATATTCAAAGCTTCGGCGGGAGGGGGCTGAAGATATTCTTCTCTTTATTATAGAGGGTATGCACGTGACGTCACCGTCGACCGTTACGACTGCGGTCACGCCCACTGAGTGGCAAAAGACTGAGCGGCAGCATTGGTTTTCAGCGTGAATGCCGCGAAAAACACACAAAACACATCCAAAACGGGAAAGAGTTTTGTGATTGACTGAACAAATAGCTTTGAAACAAACCCTGAGGTATATGGTACATTTTTTGTAAAATTTTTACATTTTTTTTAGTTAAATTTAAAAGGGTAAAAATTGCTAAATAAATTATCAAATTACATACATTCTCTTTTTGAGGACCAGTCTAAAAATTTCGGGTTTTAATCAATTTTGAGAGATTATTTGGGGATTGATTGCAAAAATGTCAATGTGGTGTAACCGTAAAACTTAGTACCAAATAATTGATCTTGTTTAAAAAGGTGAAATTCTCAATAAACACTACCATTTGGCATAATCTTACATTAGAACAATTTAATAGTAAATAAAATAAATTTAACACATTGTTCTGAATATTATAAATAATTTGGGGAATCATAGGAGTCAAGTCAAAGAGTCAAGGTGGGTAACCACCATTCAAGGAGCCATTTGTTAATATTGTGCAAGAAAACCATGTGACAGGAAATTATATCACAAAGAGGGACCCCTGGTGACACTAAACTGAAATGCAAATAGTTAAACTTAAAATATGAGATATTTGACATTTAGGTAGGTAGGTATTCTGTAGGTTTTCAAATGGTATGACCCCATGAATACATTGATAAACATATTATTATAAAAATGGTATTGACTTTAAAATTAAATTGGAAATATTCCACCAAGGCCATGTGCTTACATAGGTGTCCATGATAATACCTGTCAAATTTGATTTTAAATTGAAATGTCAAATGGTGTAACCGGTTACACCATTTGATTATTACAAGCCTTTCTGTAGGGGCAAATTTAGTCAAAAATCACTAGTTTATATTGCTGATTAAAGATGTAATATAAACTAAACTACTATTTGGAACTATTTTTCAAATGTTCAAGTTTATTTTTTTTTTTTTTTTGAGAAAGTGGTGCTTTATCCACAACTTTATTATTAAAGCTCTGTAATTCAGTAAATAATATATAATATGTTGCACAACATTAATGTTTAGAACATTAATGTTTAACATTGAAATGTTTAGCTTAATGCATATTTCTATTCCATCACTTAAAAATGTAAGCAATATAAATCATGGAGTGATTGCTAATGAAAGACAAGTGCGTCAAACGTATCGTCAACAGCTTATTATGCCGCAGTCCACTGCTTGCTTTTCAGGTCAAGCGTATGTGATGTAAAGCAGCTCTGTTTTAAAATATTAGACATTTGTGTGTTCAAATTTGTTATAATGCTACTCTGTGCGTTCGCTCGGCAGCTGCTATGAGACACTTGTTGCACACTGCAGTCAACTAGATCCATATAGCATGGTAAAAACATGGTACTCACAGTAATCAAGAAACAAGATTTAAACAATAAGACTAAACGTGTTTAGCTATATAATATGATTAGATTTCGTCGACGAATGTACCAAACAGTTGCTC
The DNA here is from genome assembly GCA_028476615.1 of Culter alburnus. Lineage (NCBI taxonomy): Eukaryota > Metazoa > Chordata > Actinopteri > Cypriniformes > Xenocyprididae > Culter > Culter alburnus. The sequence continues at coordinate 857 of JAOTNS010001975.1, read as the reverse complement.
ATCTGTCTAATCAAACACATAATCTATAAAGCATCTTTGGTGTTTCTGTGGTTTCAACAAATAAAACCGGAAACCGAAACGCGGGTATTATGTCATTGATAGGCGACGCACGGACATGCTATGGTCCTGGTTATTATTTCTCTAGGTTTAAACATTCTTGGAAAATCTGGCATAATATAAGTACACAAGTCAACAAAATATAAAATTGTCCAAGTGGTTTTTGATATTTGAATCAAAGTCTTACATATTGTGCATTTAACCAAAGACTACAATTTACATCTATAAAATACAATTCATTAAATTTCTAATATTTTATAATTAAAACGACATAACAGAGCCCTCTTGCCCCAATAGATAAATCGATATAGTTTCAAGCAAGAAAACAGTGGCTCATCACAGAGCACCAGTGAATTCTGATCCTGCTATCAGATATTTTTTTCTTAAGAAATCATCACTTTGATGATTTCTTGTTATCAGATATTGTTCCTTAAAGGGTTAGTTTACCCAAAATGAAATTTCTGTCATTTATTACTCAATCTCATGTCGTTCCACACATGTAAGACCTTGTTCATCTCAGAAACAAATTAAGATATTTTTGATGAAATCTGAGAGGTTTTTTTTAATCTCCCATAGAAAGCAACGAAATGGCCACATTCAAGGTCCAGAAAGGTTGTAGAGCCATGTTAAAACAGTCAACGGACTGCAGTGTTCAACCTAATGTTCTGAAGAGATGAGAATGAAAGATGGAAACTTCTGACTATTATTCAAACAACTCTCTCTTCGTTCCGTCAGAGCATGCTGTCACGCTCAACGCCTATGTACAGACCCCACATCAACCAGGCGAACGCCTCTCATCT
>JAOTNS010001974.1:0-19115 GCA_028476615.1 Culter alburnus | reverse complement strand
GATTTATAGTGTTTTGCCTTATAAAGATCAGACCTAATTTAACACTAATGTGACTCTATCATTAACAATATCAGTACTTCACTCCAGCCATATATAGTGCTGATGTTTATAGTGTTTGTCTATAGACAGCTCAACCCATTCACACTAATGACTCTTTATCATTACAGTATCAGTCTTCACTCAGGCTATAATAGTGTTGATGCTTTCTATAGTGTTTGCTTATAGAGCAGCAACTAATTCAAATAATGCTATCTTTATCATTTACAGTATCCGAATCTTCACTCAGGTTAGATAGCTGTTGATGTTTCTCTTTATAGTGTTCTGTCTAGAGATCAGACTACAATCACATTAATGACCTCTTTATCATTACAGTATCACGATCTTCATCTCAGCCGTTATATAGCTGCTGATGTTTATAGTGCATTTGCTATAGATCAGACTCAATTTGCACTAATGACTACTTTATCACTACAGACTACCCCTCAGCAGCTTCACTCAGGTATATAGGTGTTGATGCTTATAATGTTTGCTTATAGCATCAGACCTCTCCACATAAATGACTCTTTATATTCAGTATCAGATCTGCATCTCAGCCCGTTATATAGTGTTGATGTTTATAATGTTTGTTATAGATCAGACTCATTCACCTAAATGATCTTTATCAGTACAGGATCAGATATTAACTCAGGTTATATATGTTGATGTTTATACTGGTTGTTATAGTCAGACTCATTCACACTAAGACTCTTATCATACAGTATAAGTTGTCTTCACTCAGGTATATAGGCTGATGCCGGATAGTGTTGTTATAGATCAGATCTCACACTAATGACTCTTTATCATTACAGTAATGAAGATCTTCACTACAGGTTATAAGTGCTGATGTTTATAGTGGTGTTATAGCTCAGACTCATCCACTAATATCTTATCATTACAGTATCAGATCTTCACTCAGGTATATAGGTTGATGTTTATAGGTTTGTATAGAATCAGACGACTTCACACTAATGAATCTTTACATACAGGATAAGATCTTCACTTAGGTTATAATAGTGCTGATTGTTTATCGTGTTGGTTCACTAGATCGACTCATTCACACCTAATGAATCTTTATCATTAAAAGTATACGATCTTCATCAGGTATATAGTGCTTTGTTTTATAGTGTTTGTTATTAGATTCAGCCATCCATTAACACTAATGACTCTTTATCATTACAGATCAGATACAGTTATATAGTGCTGTGTTTATAGGTGTGTTTAGACTCAGACTCATTCACAACTAAGATCTATCATTACAGTATCCAGATCTTAACTCAGGTTATATAGTGCTGATGTTTATATTTGTTATAGATCAGAATCATTCACACTAATGTCTGTCTTCTTATCTGTTCCCGCACCAGGTTGAGTCTCCAGCTGCTGTAGCAGGGATGTGTTGTTCTGCTGCTGGTATTATCTGCAGCTGCTGGTGTTTTTTACTTTCACAAAGTCTCTAAACTACAAAGCAAATGAGTAAGTATTACAGCTGATACAGCAAGAGGAAAAATATTGAGCTTCATTGTAGTACAGTACAGTTTAAATGTATAATACAATTTTTCACAATCAATATTTCTACCTTTTTAGCAGTTCTGCTTGTGGTTGATTAGTGCAGTAATCAGTGATTTAAATGGATTGTTCAGAGTTGAGCTGAATTACATTAATACTAATTACTGAATCTCTGTCTGTTTAAAATGCTGAATTTAAGGTCTTTTGATTATGTAGTTCATGTAGTTTTGTTTTTCTGCTATTGAAGGTTGAGCAATTTAGCAGAAACAGCCTTAAAATCATCCTGCTGTCCTTTTTCTGTCATTTTAAGGTTTATCGGGGCTGCCTGAGCTCTTCATTCATTTGGACATCATAGACTATTAATACAGCAAACTATAAACTGAAACACAAGAAAATGTCAAGAAGATTTTGCATGTCTATTACCACATAATCTCTGGTCAGTTAGTGATATTTTTCCCTATAAAGACTGAGATATATTTATTCTAAAATATAAATTCATCATTAGCCCAGCTTTGTCTTTGAAAACAGGAGCACTTTACACAGTAGTTTTTAGAGCTCATGTTTCCAAACAGAAGCAAGTGTCATCTGTCTAAAAGTATCATGTGACTCGGTTACTTGCTCATTGGAAGTATTAAGTCATGTGATTGTGTGTGAACAGACAGACAATATGAGTAATTGTCATTGATGTCTTCCCCTTCACTAAAGCTCTCAAAAAGTCACACAAAAGGTATTTGGGCACAAACAGACCACCAGATTACCTGTCTTCGATGACTAATTCGATGGAATAGTTGTTTAAGTTTCATAGGTGAACTTGATGCATTTTGACTATGAAAAATAAGATTTAGAAAAGATTTTGAGGAAACAAACACTTAAGTGCACACAAAGCTATCATAGGGTTCAGAAGGCTTGTAGCAGATGAACTGCCTTTCTAGTGTGTAAATATCATTTCTGAGCTTTATGAAGGCCTCTATAAACTGTCATTACATTGAAGGCCTCTATATTATTTTCATGGTAAAGAGCTGCAGGAACACTCTTCAGAATCTAGTCATTCATTTGGAAGAACGTGAGGACGAGAAATAATGACAGAATGTGACAATGAGTGTGTAATTAAAACGATGTTTAATATAGCCACAAAATATTGAAGGAACAGTTTACAAACAAGTTTGTTCCTTTGACTAAAACCTGATTTTTTTTTCAGTGCTATTTCAGTGTTGGAATATTAAAGGGTTAGTCAGCCAAAAATTTAATTTCTTTAATTTAATTCTCACCCTCATGTCATTCTACACCTGTAAGGCCTTTATTAATCTTCAGAACACAAACTAAGATATTTTTGATGAAATCTGAGAGTTTTCTGTCTCTCCATTCACAGTCTACTACCACTTTCAAGGTCCAGAACACTATTAAAGACATCATTAAAGTAATTCATGTGACTCCAGTGGTTTGACCTCAGTTTAATGAAGTCAAATGAGTGCTTTGTTTGCACAAAAAACATAATTTATGACTTTATTTACAAAATATCAATCTCCGGTATGCGTTTGTGTGATAAATTGAGGATAAACCACTGGAGTCACATGGATTATTTTAATGATGTCTACACTAGAGTTCTGGATCTTGACAACAGTAGTTATGTGGACTGTCAATGAGGGACAGAAAGCTCTCAGATTTTATTAAAAGGATCTTCATTTGTGTTCTGAAGGTGAACAAGTTATGGGTGTGGAATGACATGAGGGTAATTAAGTGACAGTGTTCATTTGGGTGAACTAACCCTCTAACAAATGAATGTATGCTAGCATGAAACATTATTGCATTGTTGCAGATCTTTACTTAGATGTCATCAAATGATAAAGTGATTATTAGAAGCTCATGAAGAGTCACACAGTATCTTCTCAGTCCTTCAGTTCACTCTCTTACAATCTCCTCTTTTCTCTGTTTCTGTGTGCTGCTGTCACATGAAGTGAAGACAGTCATAGAGGGAGAATCTCTCACTCTAACCCCTGGCATTGAAATAAACAAAGATGATCAGATACAGTGGCTGTTTGGAGATGAAAAGAAGATGACTGTCATAGCTGAAATCCAAAGAGGGACTAGAGAGATCACTGTTTCTGATGGGAGATTCAAAGACAGACTGGGATGGATGAGGAGACTGGATCTCTGACCATCACAAACACCAGTACTGAAGACACAGAGTCTATAAACTGAGATCAGAGGCGGCAGACTTGTACAGAACATGTGCAGAAACTTGTGCAGAACTTTAACAAAAGATTCATTGTTTCTGTCACTGGTGAGTCACTCAATGTTATAATGATTACATTTCTTCCACATACATTCAGTTTTGGTGATATGTTGTATGTCATGTCCTTTAAACAGCATCAGTTTTTGTAGGTATGCTTGCACAGAGTCAGGTATTTGGTAGACATTTGCTCAGCATATTTTATATTTATTTGAATAACAGTTGTTTTACTGCAGCTATGAGGAACAATGTGAAGTTTATTTAGCCACACTCGAATTTATCTATGCTAAACGCAGTAAATGAAGTTAGAAACTTGGTTTTTTGGATATGTACAGTAGATAACAGTATTGGCTCCAACCATAAATTTAGCTGGGCTAGATCTGGGTTATAGCTAGATAAAGCTTTTACATTGTAATTGCTGAACACATGCAGACACTCTTTTTCAGTGTTGTGTCCTTACATAATTCAGCCGAATGTGGCGTTCTAATGCAGATTGACTCTAAGTTCACACAAATACAATCTGCAAGTTTATATACAAGTTGTGAATAAACTTGAGCGAAAAATTGGAAAATTGCATAAAAAAACTTGAAAAACAGCAGTCCACTCTTTTTTTTAAACTGAAATGAAAGGCAATGTGGGTAAATATTCACAGCCACGACACCACACAAAGATACAGAAGAGAATTAATGAAAACATTTTAGATCAATAAAACTTAAAAATAAATATAAATAACTGCAGAAAGGCCACACTGCAGATGCTTTTTGCATGTCGACAAATCAAATGAAATCGTCTAAATTGCCTGTGCGAGCAAGCTTTAACTCTACAGCGCAACATTGATGCACTGAAAAACAATCAAAAATTAATTTACAGAATTGAATTAGAACAGAATATACTAGAATGTACATTTCCTGAAGAAAATGTGAATGGTGCTTGCAGTGGCAAAACTCGGTTGCTAGGGGGTTTCTAGGCAATTGCTGTGGTGTTCTAGGTGGTTGATAAGTTGTTCTGGGTGGTTGCTAGGCAGTTGTTATGGTAACCTGTGTGGTTGCTAGGGTCTTGCTAGGCAATTGCTAAGGTACTTTGGGTAGTTGCTAAGGTGTTGCTAGGCGGTTACTAGGGTGTTCTGGGTGGTTGCTAGGTGGTTGCTATGGGTAACTAAGTGGTTGCTGGACAGTTGCTAAGATACTTGGGGTGGTTGCCAAGGTGTTGCTAGTTTGTTCTGGGTGGTTGCTAGGCAGTCATTATGGTAACCTGGGGGTTGCTGATGATGGTGACTAGGTCAGTGTTTCCCATAGGTACAGCTTTGGGGAGGGGGGGACCAGACCCTGTAGGGGGGTCCGGGGGCATGCCCCCACCCCCCCCCGTAAGAAAATTTTGTACATTTTAAAGATGAATTCCTTAATCTGGTGAACTTTGAGAGTTCAAAAAGAGCTCCAATCCGTGTTCAGTATCCAAATTGAACAAAGAAAAAGTCTGTGCATTGAGTGTACCTGAATCCACTGTTTAAAATAAATTATCCAACTGCCCAATGATATTCTCTGATTTAGTTATCTGAACCTGATTATCCCATTAAAGTTATTCACATGCCCCCCTGTAGGAACATTTTTACATTTTAAATTTAAATGCTAAATCGGGTGCATTCTGAGAGCAAATAAGTGACTAGATCAATGAAAGAAAAAGAATTGTCTTGTAAACAATTTTGTGCTCTAAAAGTATCTATTTATTGGTGATGGTAGGGCACATTAGTCACGAACCACAACATATAGTAGGCTAAATGATAGTTCATAAGGGTCAAACATGTAGAGTATACATTTAAACCATTAAAAAAGAGGTTACCTTTGTTGATTAATTATTAGCAGGGGTCTGTATCTATACATCTGTATTTGTGCAACTAATGGCACTCTTTGACAATCCAGAAAACAACAAATAATAAAATAATAATTATAAGCTGACCCATAAAGATGAGTTTGACCATGAACTTAAAAGTTAACGATGTACTATTCTTCTGTCCCTCGCATGAAGCTATGGAATGGCTTCAGATGACTTTGAATATAGTCAGGGGCGTTTCTTCATTTGGCAGTAGGGGACGCCCCCAAAGTGAGAAAGGGACGGATTTTTCAATCACATTCACCACAGAGTTACGCTAGCTGTCAATGCTAGGCTGTTTGTTCTGCCTCTGGATATAGTCCATCAGCGTCGAGTTGCGCTCTGTGGAGTACGCCTCTTTTTGGGCATTCAGTCTGGCGGAGATTTGCCCGACTGCTCCTATAGACTCCATTCAAATTTTTTTTCGACTGCAGGCACTGCAATGCAATCTCTATGGGTTCCGGGAGGGCTCGCACTAACGTGTTTCGTCATCATACATAACCTTAACTTGTGCAGCGATTGGGTGGAAACAAACATACCTATTAATAATTTTTAAGATGAAGGTGACATTTAATAATTTCCTAATTTACATTTCACAGACATATTCTCCAACTGTAAAAGTTAGAAGTCGAGGAAAATATTTCCATTTTGCACTTCAGGCGTGACGAGCCTTCAGCAAGCACAAACTTCCGTGACGAGCGCCGCGGCGCCGAACAGACGGAGTTCAATCTGAGTAAAATACATTTTGCTCAAATATTTGGTTGAAAATTTGTTTGTTGGCGAACATAATTTTGTTTCTAATTTATACATTGTCATATGTAGAATTTCGAACCTACAACTAAGTGTATTTGTACATAGCAGTAACTGTGTAAAGTGACTATTCTAGGGTAATCAAAATAATAATAAATTATTAGTCTGTTCTTGTTTTTATTTATTTTCATTTTTAGTTTGTTTATTTAATTTCTAGCCTAAAAAACATTTGTTTTTAGATTGTAAAGGTACAATTTTGAATGTAGCCTAGGCCTAATGTGATTTTTTGCACATATATGTGATATGCACTATACTACCAGTTACATTCATGTTGTTTTTATCCCTTCAATAGGAACATTGTTCTAGGACATTGGGCAGGATCTTAAATAATTTTTTTTAATTAAATACAGATATTTTTTTGTAGATCTCAGCCCTATGGCATGCGTTTTAAATACGAATTTTCATGTTTTAGATAGTAAATGATTATATCACTTGTTAAATGGATATTTAACAATTAGCCTATTCATTCCTGCATTTCTAAATTTTTTTTTTTGCACCCCCCCAAATATTTTTTGCACCAGCCGCCACTGAATATAGTGCACAAAAACCTAATTGGTGCTAGTCTTATCTCTTTAGCTCAATTACTCGCACTTTTGCCGTATAAAAGAGCGCAATTATCAGGCGTTATTTAAATATCGCGACAAGCCTAATTTCCGTTTCATTTTGAGACTGTGGCGGGCCGCCACATTAATGTATCACACTAGTGTATGTTAACGTTAGCTCAGTCAAGGTTAACATCAACAGGTGTAGACAGAAAATATGATTATCCTGACCTGAGCTAATTTACTGAATCAACCAACTCACATCTCATTTCTTTCATTTCATGAAGTCATCTGTTGCCGTTTCTAGCGTTTCACTTTAGAGTGTGCACGCAACGTTCTTGGACGCGAACGCGCGCATCAACACAGGCAGGCTCTCTGTGTTCTGCTCCTCCATGACGGCGTGCAGTTAAAAATTCATAAACTAATCTACCCCCCTGTCCCCCTGACAGTCCCTGTTGGAAATTACGCCCTTGGACGCAAGTGTTTGTTTGTGTGCGAGTGTGCGCGCATGCGCACTCATTGGGATAATTGTAAACTCGCAAACACAGACAGAAAAGACATGCCATCGTGGAAATAAGACATATTACTTAAGGGCTATTTAGTTTGTTTAATAAAATAACAAATTGTAATCTGGCGCTATAAAGAAAATCAAATCAAATTTACTTGACCTTCAAGGGGGGGCGGGACGAGCCGTTAGGAGGGCGGGGCGCCCCCCTTATATAATGGTAGGGGAAACCCTGTAGGTGGTTGGTAATTGTCACACAGATGGAGTTTTTTAGAGTTCTTAGCCCACTTTAGCACTTAGCTAATCACTATTAGCATGTAGCTATTCACTGCTAGCATGTGTAGCATGTTAGAAGTCCAGTTTGCTAGCATGAGTCAAAAGAGCCAACCGCCATGACTCTGATGCAGAGATATAGGTCTTGATAAACGTTTGCTAGGGTACTTTGTTTGGTTGCTAAGATATCCCTCTTTGGATTTTGGTTGCTAGGGTGTGGCTTGATAGTTTCACATTGATCCTGAGAAACTGATTGGTTGCCTGAGTGAAATGAGCCCGCCCCCTTGTCTCTATGACACTGTGATCAATAGTGAGTGAGTGAGAGAAAGGGTTCTAAGGGCCTGCATGTGTGTGTGTGTGTGTGTGTGTGTGTGTGTGTGTGTGAGAAAGTGACAGTTGCAATTTAAATTTCTGAACATTCCGCCATTGAAAGTCAATGGATGTTTCTCAATGTGCGTTCTTCAGCGATCTTTCGTCCTTGTGTTCTTGCTCTACTTCATCATTAACCGTCGAAAGTACAGTTCCAATTCTCAAGAACGCAAGAACAGAGAATGCATTAAAGTACCCGGATGTGTTCTTGATATCGAGGATGCATCAAATGCAAACTTGAGAGAATCAAACCTTTAAAAATCCCAGAAGGCGCTGCGGGCGGTGGACATACGGAAGCCTGCAAGCTTTAAAGTTCTCGTTCTCACTTATGAGATTCCCGCTACAAATACATGACGGCTCGTGAAAGTAAATGGTTTGTTTTGCTTATTTTTAATAAAGTGATAACCTGAAGAAAACCTCCAGTATTTTTAATGAAATATAACAAATAATCTTAACACTGACAAAGCATGTAAAGGCTACTTATTTTCATAAATAAACGCAGTGAAATAAAAAGATATAAAATTATGTGAAAATGTCTATAATAATTTGAAAGAAATCTTTAAACAGGTTATGACATTTGTTTGTGATGTTATGTTGTATTTATTGTGCATTAGCCACTTATAATATGCTGGGACGGTCAGTTTAGCAACAAGATCGCAGCACATCTCAATTCTCAAACGATGCGTTCTGTGTCCTCGCGTCCTTCCGAGTTCGTTCTTTCAAGGTCGGTTGGCAAGAGCGGACTCCACGAGAACGCAAGTCCGTTCTTTGCGTTCTTGGAATTGAGAAACAGCCAATGGGACTTTTTCGCGCTAGTCAGCTCGTTCACGTTGGCCGGCAGAAACGCGCCCGCAGTGTTTGTTGTTGTTGAGTGGTAGGACATGAGCTGTTGGCACAACTTGCATTTTTGGATCATCTTTTACTATTTCAAAGTGCATTCAATTCTACACTTTAGATTTTCTTATCCCCGACATTGTTAAAGATTTAATCCCTGCCAGTAAGATGCTCCTCTGTCGGTCACGGATCATTGAAATGAAACTTAAATCTGTCACAGGGGTGGTTGGATTTATTCATTTATTCATTAAAAATATTTATTGAAAACTTCTTTCATTTCATAACAGGCTGTATATTAACCTACTGGGAGAAAACCGGTACATCTATGTAAAATCAGATAATGAGCGCCTTCTGTTGAAGGCAGAGGCATCATGAATCATCACACAGCCTACCTGCCGAAACCAATAAATTTTAATATTTCCAGCTCACTTTATGACTTAAAATAGTCTAGAAACTGAAAATATTTATCGCAGAACATATTTTGGACTGATATAGTTTATATTGAAGTCTATGCAGGCCTGGACTGACCATTTGTGAGCAGCTTCCAGTAGATCTATACTGACGTAGAAATCAACACACTGTAATGTCAGGATCAAGACTATGCAAGTAATTTAATGCCAAATGTTTTTGAAATAAAAAGCTTGTTGAATTGCACTAATTGAAAAAAAAACATGCATCACATTAGCTGTGCTTGCATTTAGATGCATTGTATTTTTAAGGCTTGCATTTTTATGGGCTGAAATTCAACATGGTCGTATATTTAAGCTGTGAATATTTCAATTAAAAATATTTCACACACATTTTCATTATTAAAAATTCAATAATTTATATTCACCTTTCAGATTTCACTTCCAAAATATTCATTCTGTTTAAAAATACAACCTATAAAATTCAACTAGCAATTTTCAGTCCATTTTATTTCGCTTTACAAATTCGCTTCCACAAATTCAGTGGTTCAAATTCGGCAGAAAATTCAACATTTCACATCCGGGGAACTGCAGGAAAATCAGTAGAGTGCCGATGCATGATCTCCATCTGCTGTTAGTCGACTTCACCAGCAGGTGCCGCTAGCGGCTGTTTACAAAGACGAGCAACGGCTAGTAAGTCATCATTCATTCATAAAAACGGATTACAGAAATGGAGCAAGCAGTAAGTGAATGTGTGATGATTATCAGGGACAGTATAAATGCAGAAAAGCTGATAAAGACACAAAGCTGCATTATGTTTAATTCAGTGTTTCATTCAGCCGCGCGGTGTTGTACTAATACTAGGGCTTCCCTCATCCGTCATAGGATTCCCCTGCCATCAGGACATATAAAACTCTTAACACAGCTTAATGGACTCGTACAGTGATATAAAAGACCAAACTCGCACCTCATTTGTGATGTAGATTATTCTATATAGGCTCCAAGAAAGCAGATACTGGCATAAAGTTGTTTTGACGCTGAACGTCAATTCGCAAATTTAGGGACCGTCTCTAAAGTTACGATATTGGTATTCACGTTTCTACCTTCAGTAGCGTTTAAAGAGAATGATTTACAGTCACAAAACCAACTCTAAAGTGTTCATCTAGGGCCCCATTTACACTGCACGGTTCAAGTGACCCAATTCCGATTTTTTCCTCCCATGTGGCACAGATCGGATATGAGTCACGACCGTGTAAGCAGGAAAAAAGAGCATGGATTCCGATTTTCACAGATCGGTTTCAGGCCTCATTCATATGTGGTTATAAATCAGATATGAATCGGATACGTGCGTTTGCGCCTGCAGTGTAAACGTACAGATCGGATATTCCCCTGTAAATGCGACTCCTGCGTCATTGAAAAGTGAGGGTTTTTTAACATTTCGCGGTACAGACATACCTATAACAAACGGAGCATCTCTAGTTGACTGGTAGATTATTAATTTCATTTGTTTGTGTTAAATAAAAGGCGATCTGACGTTGAAATGTGTTGCTCTTGAAATCGCACTGAGTGCTCGTTGCCGCTGTTGTCAGTGACGACGGCTCATGCACAGACGCGCGCTTCAGTCCCGTTGTGGAGACTCTATTCGTTCCATTGAAACCACAAAATAAAAAGCACACAAACTTGCAACTGCCCTTGATATACAGTCACTGATGAACGCATTGGTTTTAATGACAAAAAAAAAGAAAAAAGTATAGGATGGCGGGTTCGAGCCCATGAAGCTGTGAATATCTACCCGTCTCCGAGTATTATTCAATTTGCACGCTTCCAGCGGAGCTGCATATGTCGTGAAGAATTTGTATTATTTTTTATATAGGGATGTAACTATTGCATTAAAAGGGTTTCTGTATGAATTCATGTCAATAAATTAATCTTAGTGTACCATTGAAATTGATTTGTGATGTCATATAGGCTATTTTTGGCATGTTTTGCCAAGTGCAGTGTAAAAAGGAGATATCCGATACAGGTCACTTTTAAAAGAAATGTAAGCACGTCGTCCAAAAAAATCGGATATGGTCAAAAGATCGGATCTGTGCATTAAGACTTGCAGTGTAAATGCGGCCTAGGTCTCAGGTCGAACAGTGCATGCGCCCTACTCTCTCTCTCTCTCTCTCTCTCTCACACACACACACACACAACACACACACACAAAAAAAACACACACACAACTCAAAGTACATGCACATACTTTTTTTCTTTTCTTTTTTTCTTTTTACACATTCGTCACACAATTTGTTCTACTTAGTTAATTTTATTTTTCCTGCTCATATAAATGCTTTGGCAACACAATGTAAAATTTGTATAAGCAGGTAATATATGAGCAGGAAAAATGAAAATGAAGTAGAATGAATGTGTGATGAATGTGTTAAAAAATAGAAATAGTATATAATATGCATGTACTTTGAGTGGGGTGTGTTTGAATATGCATGTGCATGTGCGTACAAGAGTTTGTGTGTGAGTTCAAGTGTGTGTGTGTGTGTGTGGTGTGTGTGTGTGTGTGTGTGTGTGGTGTGTGTGAGTGAGTGAGTGAGTGAGAGTGAGAGCGAGAGAGAGAGAGAGAGAGAGAGAGAGAGAGAGGGAGAGAGAAGGGCGCATCACTGTCGACCTGACACCATATGAACACTTTACAGGTAGTTTGTGACTGTAAATCATTCGCGTCAAATGCTATTGAGCTTTAAATTATGGCATTTTTTGTATGATCCCATACAGTAGTGAAATACATAGCAATATTCACATATTACTTGACAGTTTATTTGGAAGCACTTTACAATATGGATGGATCATAATGTCTTAACTAACGTGAACTATCCATGAGCAATACATTTGTTACTGTATTTGTTAATCTTTGTTAGGGTTTATAAAATTACAGCGGTTCATTGTTCATGTTAGTTCACAGTGCATTACCTAATGTTAATACAACTCTTGATTTAATAATGTATTAGTAATGCTGGAATTAAATTAACAAAGATTAATAAGTGCTGTAGAAGTGCAGTTCATTATTAGTTCATATTAACTAACTACAATATAAAGTGTTACCTTTTATTTTAATAAGCATCAAAAATCTAAAAAAGGTTTGCATTACCTGACACCTAGGTGAACACTTTAGAGATGGTTTTGTGACTGTAAATCATTCTTTTTAAACGCTACTGAAGGTAGAAACGTGAATACCAATATTGTAACTTTAGAGACGGTCCCTAAATTTGCGAAAATCAAACGTTCAGCGTCAAAACAACTTTATGCCAGTATCTGCTTTCTTGGAGCCTATATAGTATAACTTTCATCACAAACGAGGTGCGAGTTTGCTCTTTTATATCACTGTACGAGTCCATTAAGCTGTGTTAAGAGTTTTATATGTCCTGATGGCAGGGGAATCCTATGACGGATGAGGGAAACCATAGTATTACAACACAGTGCTGCGATATAAAGTTAAGGAAACTAAACAACAGAGAGAAATATATGTCTACCTCAGATTTAATGTATGATCTGTACACCAGCATCGGACAATAACGTTATAATCTCGTTCACGGGAGAGAAAGCTGCTTACATGTAGACTAAACAGGGAAAGTAACCGTAAAGACACTGAATTAAACATAAATGCAGCTTTTGTGTCTTTATCAGCTTTTCTGCATTTATACTGGCCTGATAATCATCACACATTCACTTACCGCTTGCCATTTCTGTAAATCCGTTTTTATGAATGAATGATGACTTACTAGCCGTTGCTCGTCTTTGTAAACAGCCGCTAGCGGCACCTGCTGGTGAAGTCGACTAACAGCAGATGGAGATCATGCATCGGCACTCTACTGCTTTTCCTGCAGTTCCCCGGATGTGAAATGTTGAATTTCTGTCGAATTTGAACCACTGAATTTGTGGAAGCGAATTGTAAAGCGAAATAAAATGGACTGAAAATTGCTAGTCGAATTTTATAGATTGTATTTTTAAACAGAATGAATATTTTGGAAGTGAAATCTGAAAGGGGAAAATAAATGATTGAATTTTTAATAATGAAAATGTGTGTGAATATTTTAATTGAAATATTCACAGCTTAAATATACGACCATGTTGAATTTTAGCCTATAAAAATGCAAGCCTTAAAAATACAATGCATCTAAATGCAAGCACAGCTAAGTGATGCATGTTTTTTTTCAATTAGTGCATTCAACAAGCTTTTTTTTTCAAAAACATTTGGCATTAAATTACTTCCATACAAGACCTTCTAGTGGAATTAATGTACAGAGTTAAATCATTCTTGACTGAAAATGTGTTCAAATGTGTCTCTATTTTATCAAAGCTGTAAGACTCAAAAAGCTCATGTGGTATTTTTTCATGAAGTCAACTGTAAATACAGGCAGTTGCAGATTAATTAATTTGAATTGAATAATAATGAATTAATTTATGAATGTATTAGTCAGATCTGGTTTGTGGTGTTTCAGACAGATGTGGTTCCTCAATGAAGCAGCTTCAGACAGTCTTCTTTCAGATGCTGTTGTCTGTTCTGAAACTGTTCTTCACACAGACTGTGTTGCTTCTGTCTGCAGGATTGTTGATCAACTTTATCAGTCACAATCCTCCTCATTATTCCTGATCATTATTGAACTGCAGTACAGTCATATCTGATCACAAATCCAACATTCAGAAGCGCTTCTTCACACACAACACAATTCAACACACTCATATTTCATGTCATTTGAGTGGATTTTTACTCTTAGAAACACAGACTGGAGTTCAACACAGTTTCATCAGTCAAACACACATGAGCTGTAGAGATTTATACTTACATTCAGATTTCTACAATGACAAGTTGAGTTCTTTTCAACTTAAAATAGAGTAAATGATGTGTTTGTGATTCAGTATGTCAGGTGTGATATGACAATGTTTCTTCTGTTTATTTCTGCTGCTGTTGGTTTTGCTTTGATTTCTTCTTCTGTATTTTTCTGTTTCTTTGACAGATGAAGTGAAGTTAGTGTCAGTGATGATGCGGGCAGATGTGACTCTACGTGTCAATACTGAAATACTGACACGAGACCAAAAGATATTCTGGATGTTTGGAGATCACAACTGGCTCTTAGCTAAAAACACAGAAGAGAAGTGTGAAGTAGAGTCTGAGTGCAGGGATTTTAGACTTAAAGACAATGTGGATCTGAATCATCAGACTGGAGATCTCACCATCAAGAAAATAAAAATGATCCACACTGGAGAATACAGACTAAAGATCATCAGAAATGGCAAATCCTTATTCAAGTTATTCAATGTTACTGTTTCTGGTGAGTGAAATATTTACTTTCATTGTAATAATGATTTTATTTTAGATCAGTATTGTGTTGTCAAAAGTACCAGTACTGAAATTTTGAAAATGTGACGATACCCTTATTTCTGTAGTACCAATCGATAGAATCCGGGTATATTCGGTACTCACTGATAGGGCTGTGGCATTTACTTGAATATGACACGAGTGAAGCACAAAGCTTTGTTTACAAAAGAAATCGTAGGTTTGCAATTAAATGTGACATTGCAGCCATGGAAACATTTTGGTTCATGCCGAATGAGGTACGTATATGGGATCAGATTCCCTCCAATAGTATTGTGGTCATGGATCAAAAAATAATCAAAAATGTAAAAACACATGTAAAAATATATAGATCATACTTAAAAAATAATGCAAAATGATTCATTAATTTTTTACGTTTGTGCTATATATTTTTACATGTGTTTTTACATTTTTGATTCACACTTATAATTTTTTGATCCGTGACCACAATACTATTGGAGGGAATCTGATCCCATATACGTAAGTCCAAAAATTTAAGCGTTCACATTATTTGCATTATTTACTGTGGTAAAGTAGAAAAAACACTGTAGGACAACCTTTTTGCTTGCATGTCAATTTCTATTTAACAGAGTTTGTGTTTGTTATTAGACTTTATAAGATGCGTCAAGTTTATTTGTATAGCGCATTTCACACACCAGTGATTTTTAGTTTAGTTTTCTCTGGCAGCCTGAATGTCTTGCACCTGCGGAGGATTAAACTCGCTCTTCAGACCTTTTACAACAAGTGTCAGTTGCTTGTAACATCAGGAGATAACATGAAGATATTATTAAAGAGAAATGGTCTTTCCTGCTTGGGTCCCTATCCCTCTCTAGCGCAGAGCAAACAGGACTTTGGCTATATGATGCATCTTTGTGTGAAAATAAACTTTCTTTTTTTTTTTTTTTTTTAAATATTTAACTTTCTTATAATTTAAGTTACCATTATTACTGATATTTATTTCATAGTTTTACAGGCTGTAGTGTGTTGTTTCACTGACGGAATAACTAAAATAAACACGCACGTCTGTTATCCCTGTTGAAAAAATTTTTTTTAAAAAAAACACACTTTACTGTAGGTTTTGAAGCTGGTATGTTTTGAAGCTGGTATGCTGGTGGTTTGAGCTGGTCCAGGACCAGTTTAGGACCAGCATAGGACCAGCATGAACCAGCTCAAACCAGCATACTGATAATTTATAAACTGAGCGAATAAAACATTTGAGATGTTGAACAACATATCAGTAATGCTTTTTTGTCTGATTTATGCTGGACGATTAATTGAAAAGAAATGCACCGTTGTCTTTTGACTTTCAGTTTTTATTTCCACAGTGCAATCTTACATATTTATGAATGAACTGCTTGTTTTAAAATGTTCCCGGTATACTGACTTGTTAAGACTTCTTTAAACATAACAATGCTCATAATAACTTTAATTAACTCTACAACAAGTGAATCCACTTCACCAGCTAGTTATTCTTTGACAGTTATGTCATAGAAATATACAGGGCTACCGCAAAACCTAGACTAATTTTCATTACAAAACCTGTATGAACGACTCAACTGTCAGGTTAGTTGTATGTAAATATAGCCTTCTTGAAATTGCAAACAAAAAATTTTGTCCATATTAAATATATGAATGTGATTTACTTGTGGTTTGTATAAGCACACATTATGCAATGCAAGATTAATCATGAATTAAAAAACTGCTTTTGAGCAGGTGTAGTAAAATTTTTAATTGTGTCAAATTAAAAAAAACTTTAACAGTCAAAATTAGATTAAAGAAGATGGGTTTGTGTGCTTTGTGTATTGTATTATCAAAAATGTAAAAAATTACCCCCCCCCCCCCCCCTTGTGTCCCGCTGGTACTCGAAAAAATGTTCCAAGGTTGGCAGGTCTGGAGATGAGTAGTTCTGCTTATACTCATGAAATATCAGCAGAAAGTCTTGTGGTCCCACTTTATATTAAGTGGCCTTAACTACTATGTGTGACCTCCGTGTATGTCTTCTGCCTGATATACTCTCTCGGACACCGTCAGGTTTGTGGTAACAGCAGGTTTATTCCACATCTGCATTTATGACAAAGGAAAACAGTATTGAGTAGTCATCTCATGTGGATAAACAGCGCATGCTCTGTCTCAAGGGAAATCCTCCATTGCTTTTTTGGATTACCCATAAGTACTACTCTTAAGGCTCTTCACAAAATTAAAATACAGTTTACACATTGATCGTATAGTGGATTTAAACTCACATAAACAAAATAATTAAACACATCAAATTGTCCTCTTAATCTTGCAAGGAGGAAAACAACATAAAACTATGTAATTACACAGATTTTCATACAGTTACCTTTCCATTTATGTTAACAGTCAGTTATGTGTAAACAATTGTGTAACTTCGTTACAATTCAACATGCTGGAGGCAGACAAACAGCAAAAAATACCTCAATCTTATGTCAAACATTATAACACTTTATAACAACATATGGTAACATACCTGCATTTATGACAAAGGAAAACAGTATTGAGTAGTCATCTCATGTGGATAAAACAGCGCATGCTCTGTCTGGAAAGACTGCATCATGTTAAAGTTAGCTAGCTATACCTGAGAGACTTTCTATCGGATATAAAAACATAAACAGATGGGTGACTTTTTAAAAAACATGGCGAAATTAATCAACTTATACAACCAAAATAAATCTAGCTTAACTTTTACATGCTTTTCAAGTGAGTTAACATTGTTATTCCACAGACATTCATAGACACGTTACCTCAAGGGAAATCCTCCATTGCTTTGAGGATTACCCATAATCCTTCGTCATTACTAGCATTCGCTGCAGGTACACTTTGTGACAGTAGGTGGTACCATACTCACATTTAGTAGGATTTAACCTGAACATTTTTAACTATGTTACTACACCCCTTAAAGGATTAGTCCACTTTTAAATAAACTTTCCTGATAATTTACTCACCCCCATGTCATCCAAGATGTCCATGCCTTCTTTCTTCAGTCGAAAAGAAATTAAAGTTTTGATGAAAACATTCCAGGATTATTCTCTTATAGTAGACTTGAATGGGCACCAAACAATTGAAGGTCATAATTAGTTTCACTGCAGCTTCAAATTGTTCAACACGATCCCAGATGAGAAATAAGGGTCTTATCTAGTGAAACCATGCTCATTTTCTGAAAAAAAATTAAAATTATATAAGTTTTAACCTTAAATGCTCATCTTGAACTAGCTCTCTTCTTCTTCTCCTCTATTAGAATCCAGCAGTGTAGAAACTGCTAAGTGTATTACTGCCCTCCACAGACCAAAGTTTGAACTAATTGTTATATACTATTGAACTAGCATATTGCATATAAAAATTAGTTCAAACTTTGGCCTGTGGAGGGCAGTATTACGCTTAGCAGCATCTACACTGCTGGAATTCAATAGAGAAGAAGATGAAGAGAGCTAGTTCAAGATGAGCATTTCTGGTTAAAACTTACATAATTTTCAATTTTTTTCAGAAAATGAGCACTGGTTTCACTGGATAAGACCCTTATTTCTCATCTGGGATTGTTCTGAACAATTTGAAGCTGCAGTGAAAACTAATTTGACCTTCAACTGTTTGGTGCCCATTCAAGTCTACTATAAGGACAATAATCCTGGAATGTTTTCATCAAAAACTTTAATTTCTTTTCGACTGAAGAAAGAAAGACATGGAGATCTTGGATGACATGGGGGTGAGTAAATTATCAAGAAAAGTTTATTTAAAAGTGAACTAATCCTTTAAATCCTGCTAAATTGGGAACAAAAAAAAACATTTCTTTTTTTTCTTTCTTTTTTTATTAGATACCAAACAGTTGTTTCGTACTAGGAACAAATGCGTTTCAAGTCAGTTAGAAACTCCACTTGGGAGAAAGTCAATAAGGGGGTAGCTAAGCCCCATACCAACAAAAGACACAAAAATGCCGTGTACACCTCTCATATTGTAACATTGCTCATTAGCAGATTCTTGTCAATACTTCAGATAAACTAGTGCGAACACTCTTAGACATATACCTACACAAGCAATCTATCCAGAAAGCATTTCCACAAAAGAAAACAAGAATCAACTGTTGAAGCTGAGTCATCTACAACCGTTCATTCATTTCACAAATGAGTCTAGCTGGGGGCTTAACAGTCTACCTGCCTAGTGCAGAGTGGAGGTGGGCTGTTTGCAAACTAGTTGTCCTGTGCTAATGCACCTTGCTGTGCGTCACTAGCATGGTCAGGGGAGGGGACACAATGAGCTCTTTCCACTGAGGGCGGAGAGGGTTCTACCTCAGACACCACACATTCTACAGAGGGTCTAGGGAAAGTGGTTGCTCGCGCAGATATTGATGGAACAGATGTTT